>JAHBMJ010004965.1:20000-73605 GCA_018398765.1 Chromera velia | reverse complement strand
TTCCCCCCTTTACCATCTCAATATCTAGGTCAGACCCCCCCCCCCTTTCTCTAAAGTCCCTACCTCTAAAGTCAAATGACACAAACTTTTTTAGCGTTTAAAGTTAAAAATCATATCGAACAACAACTAAAACTGAAGTTTAAAACTTCTTAAAAACTTAAATTTTTAAAGTTTAAATTTGAATTATTATACAAAAATTATGCGATAGATACACATCAAGTTTGTTTAATGCAATGTAATGATCAATCGGCAAGGTGTGCAGGCATTGGATCATCTTTTCTCTGATACATAAGAAAAGAGGATGTGTAGTCCTCGATCGGCTTGTCTTTTCCACCGAAAAGTCCCCCAAGGACATCGTAGTTGCCCAGTCCTGCTTTCTCATATCTTCGCAAGCCTAATCAGCTGGGAGTGCATTGAGTCCAGTCGCTTTCCACAACTGTGCTGCTGCCTTCTTTCCTTCATTGTGGGTATGATCAGAAAAGTAAAGAGCTTTTGACAGTCCAACAAACTTTCGGAACAAAATCTCACATGGAGACAGCTTTGAGTCGTTGAACTTCAAAAATCGACCTTTGAACTTGTCGTCCGATTTGCACTGTCTGCGTATAGCTTTCCATTTTTTCAAGGTACTCTTGACTTCTAGCTCTAGAAAATCTTCTGGAAGCCTGTTGGCAGCATCCCAGAACTCTTCTGGAACGTCTGCCATCGTGGGCAGACCAGGGTTGTGAGGAGACGGCAAACAAAAAAAAGTTTAAAATTTCAAGCCCCTGGGAGTCTCACACACAGAGCACCCCCAAGATTCCGACTCAGGGCTTTAGTAAGGACTTCTTAGGGATGAAGATTGGCCACTCTGTTTTGATCAACTTGGTCTCACTTCTGGAAAGCACTAGAAAAGTGAACATGGGTCGGCTATAGACCCCTCCCGGGGGGTCCGACCCATACGGTCGGTTTTGATTTTTTTGACGGCCTCTTATTAAACTAGACTCTTAAAAAAAAGAAAAAACTAGAAAAAAAGTAACCTTGTTAGTACTTAAGGCAAAGAGGAGAAATTAAAATATATCGTAGGACCTATAGGTTCAAGTTTAGGTTGAAGTTCAAGAACTCGTTCAGGACATACCAATCTTAGGCCGCTAGGCGATTAATTCCTAGTATCATTCAAATTGAATCTCGATCAGGCTATATATATATATATAGTTTATTATCTAGATATGGAGTTGGAGTTAATATTCTATATACAGAAGCAGTGTTTGCTCAAAACTTAAAATTACTGACTATATCACTGTGAGAATATGCTATGGCCTAGGCTGTGACAGATACTGTGTTGGATTGTTATCTATCATGATAGATTGTTATGTTCAAGAGTTGGGACAGCTTCAGGCCAAATCCCCGACGTCCTGTTGAACTGGCAGACTCAGACGTCACTGTCACGTCAGTATCAATCCAGATTCAAAAGTAGGTATCAATGACAGCGTCGCCCTGCACCGTCATTCTCTCTGGAGACTCCTTTGCATGCAAGAGTACAATACGGTCAACACCGATCGAGCGCATTCTCACACTGGCAGCAAGGGTTGACAGGCAGTCAAGGCCGACTTCGGACCTTGCCACCTTGTCCCTGCCGGTCAGGTTGCACAGTTCAATTCATTTTCAAGTATTAGTGGCTGCATGAAAGAATTACTTCGGTTTTTCTAAAGCTCAACCTCTCCATCCACTCTCGCGCAAACGCTTTTCTTGTATGCTTGATTGGACGCAAGCCAGAACACACGCAGGCATGCGGGCAAAAAAGCAACAAAGCAAAGAATAGCTGCACACAGGCGGGGTTTCCTTCACTCGTGCATTCGGTGACATGCAGACAAATCGTTTTCAGTATTTCAGCGCTTTTCTACTTCGTTCTTTCTCTTCATTCTTTTGCGCACTTTCAGTGAGAGAAAGGAGAAGAGGAAACCTGCATGAGCAGCAAGACCCAGAAGGGATCTCCGGGCTCCTTCTGCCAGACGTGTTTGTTCCCTCTCGTTGAAGCACTCCCTTCCACTCTCTCTCCCTCTCTCTCTCTCTCTCTCTCTCTCTCTCTCTCTCTCTCTCTCATATGAGAGGAGGACCGGTTCCTCAACTCTCTCAGTCAGTCAGTCAGTGAGTCAATTCAGAAAGCGGGGTGCTCTGCGTAGGAGGCCTTTCCGGCGGGTCTCTTGAAGCAGTTGTCGGTCGCGTACTTCTGTCTGAGGGCCTCCTGGTCGATGGTGGACTTGAGGGTGACGGCGTGGGCAGGGGCGGCAGAGACAGGGCGGGAAGGGATGGTGGCAACCATCACGGGAGAAGGGGCAGTCTCCAGCTCAGCATCCACAGCGGTGGTGAGGAGCTTCTCGGTGGCACCGGAAGGAGATGCGGCGGGGGATGCAGCGAACTGGGGCACAAAGGTCTGGCTGACAGGGGACTCTCCGTTGACCATACCGGCAAGGGTTGTTGCGGTGACTTGGGTGGGGGAGATTCGGATTCCGCGGACTGTAGGTCTATCGGGCACCGGTTGTGTCTTGGGATCCTGAAAGTGCGCCTTTTGGGTGGTCACAAAGTGGTCCGCAGCGGGGGTCTGTCTGGTCTTCACGGGCCATCCGAGGCCTGTGGCAGTGGGCGACACAGATGTTGCCGTGTAGGGCCTTTGAGTGTACTCCATCACCTGAGCGTGCCTTTCCTCGTTCTCGACTCTCTTGTCAGTCCAGCCTTCCATGAGGACCTTGTCGTTGTAGAAGGTGTTTCCAACAGGGGTGCCGGCCATTCTGACAGACAGTCTAATTGCTTGGTTGAGTGAAGAGGATTTAACGGAAAGGCTAAAGGTTACGGAGTCGGAGGACGGAGTCGAATTTCAGACTCTCTCTCTCTCGTTCAAAGCTTCTCAAGCGTGAACAGGTTTTGAGCAGAGGTGTTGATTTGGAATAAAATTTTCTCAGGAGACTGTCGGTATGCGGTGTGTGTTGTGATGATCACGAAAGCATCAGATCGCCAAGTTTAGATTGAATAGAAACAGCCAGTGTCTGACCTTGATTTTGCCTGCGACATCCAAATTTTAAATAGCGACACGCATATATGCATATGCATATGCGCAAGTGTTGTTTCGAGCGAGACACACTCTCCACGCACACAGAGGCTTTCAAGAGAGAGTGCAGGACCTGGGATGGCTCCGCGCCGAAAGTATTTCTGGTAGAATCGTACGAGGAAATTCGGGATGCTAAATTTCAAGAGTTTCTTCCGCGGGCCCCTCAATTGAAATCACCGAGCTGCCCTCCACGCCGAAAGACATGGTTTTATGCAGGAATCGGATAGCGCGCAGTGCGCGAGAGCTATATGGGGCCCGCGCCCGCGGGGGCGGCCCCGGGTGCATGGGTCTCTGTCCGCGGGAGGGCGGCGCGGGGGTCGCGCGGCATTATCATTTGGCGCGCGGCCGGTACACTAATTTTTCAAATAACAGTTGTTTCAACTTGGTGAACACGGTTTCAACATCTAAACTGCCATCACCGTGCATAAGAAAATAGGGCCGGTACACAGCTGCTGTGGTGCTTGTTTTTTAGCAGACTGTTTAAGACTCTTATAGATGATACTACATAAAATCTTTAATTCAAAAAATTAAGAATTAAAGACGTTGTTTGCTTTTATTTGTTTTCTGTTTCTTCATAAACATGAAACGGTTATGAAATTGACTTTATAGAATGAAATGTGCAAAGCGGTGCACACAATTTTATCTAACAATTTTAAGTGCGTTTGAATATGTTTTCAAAATTAATATAATTAAATTAAAACCATTGTAACTTCAGGTGGTTTTAAGTTTAGTTCCTCTCTTCGCGGTATAGTAGCCGGTACTTGAGAATAATCAATTTTGATGCATTAATATTAATTAATATATTATTTTCTTCTTTTAATACCTGAATTCTTTTTTTTTTTTTATCATGTGCTCCTTCAGAGACCTTTCACTAGACCTTTCAGCAGTGAAAAATTAAGGTTCCAAAGGAGAAAACAAGATCTATGAGATAGAGTTTGATCTTCATTTGTTCTATGTGCAACGTCTATCATATATACAATTGTGAATAAAAAGTCATACATTCAACGTAACAATGACTTGAAGACCGCGGTCTTTTCATTTTAAATGCTATATAAATTGGATAGATTCCACATAGATTTTTAAATATCCGGTAAGTCTAAAAGAATTTGGAGCAGAAATCTAGGCAGAAATTTAATAGAAGGGAAAAAATTGCTGAGATAAATTCAGATTCAAGAATTTAAAGTCTGTAATGCTAAAACCGCTTACCAGACTTAATTGATACATTAGATCTTAATTGCAGACTAAGGCGCAGCTGGGGACCGAATTATTCCATGACTCTACTCTCAATTGCATGCTCATTTCGATCAGATTGCAAACTGATAAACAGGAAAGGAGAAAGGAGCGTAACCCCCCCCTGCTTCGGTGTCGGAATCGGTCTGCTTCGGAGAGGAACAACGGCAGGCTCTTGGGCAGTTCCTGCCTGCTGTTGTTTGTCGCCGTGCAAATGCAATTGATAACAGAGACGGAATATGCAATTGATTCTACTGTTTTCTCTTCTCTTCTCTCCTTGGTCGGTTGTTGCACAGATCACAGAACGCGGGGTCTGGCGTTTTCCCCGCACATTCTCTTCGAGTCTGACCCAGAAGCCTTCTCAAAGTGCATCATTGCACAAGAATGCGTGCTCCTGTTCCACACTCCACAGTGTCACGCAGACCCTTTGAGTTCAGCCCTCCTGCGTATCTGTCTGTCTGTCTGTCTGTGTGTGTGTGTGTGTGTGTGTGTGTGTGCGTGTGTGTGTGTGTGTGTGTGTGTCTGTCTGTCTATCTATCTGTCTGTCTGACTGACTGACTAACTGACTGTCTGTCTGTCTGTCTGTCTTTGTGTCTGTCTGTCTGTCTGTCTGTCTGACTGACTGACTGTCTGTGTGTCTGTCTGTCTGACTGACTGACTGACTGACTGTCTGTGTGTCTGTCTGTCTGTCTGTGTGTGTGTGTGTGTGTGAGCGCCCGGTGTCTGTGCGCGGGCACTTACCACTGACTCTCCCTCCCTCTCTAGCTCTCTCTCTCTCTGTGTGTGTGTGTGTGTGTGCGCGCGCGCGCGCGTGTGTTTCCTCTCAAGAGACCACGCGCATGGCAGCCAAAGCAGCCCCCTTTGGCGAAGCAAAGGAAGGAGGCCCCCTGCAGAAACAAAGCAAAGACCCGTGCAGTCCCTGCTCAAACGCTAAAGACTAAGGCGAAAGCGATACGGGTTGCAGGCAGAGACAGGGAGGCTGGGGGAGGGGAGGGGGGGGAGGAAGAGAGAGAAAAGGGGAGAGAAAGGGAGCAGAAAAAAAGAGAGAGAGAGAGAGAGAGCGAGAGAGAGAGAGAGCGAGAGAGAGAGAGAGAGAGAGAGAGAGAGAGAGAGAGACGGCGTGAGGAAAGCCGGGAGGCAAACAAGAAAGGAGGGAAAAAAGAAAAAGAAGAAGCCAAAAACGATGAAGCAGAGAAAAAAAAAATGGCAATGCAGCTCCTGAGCGAAGATAAATACAACAATCAAGCATCACAATCAATGCGCCAAGACGGCACTGCGGAAACAGTCAACGGTTGCACACATGCACTTTGTTGAATTGCATGCATTTTCGGCCAGGCGACTTTTTTTTTGTTTTCTGGTTTAGATATGGAAGTCTGCGGCAAAGCTTTGCTGCCCAGTCCCTTTATCTGAGTTTTCTTTCCCCAATTCTGACAATTAGACAGAACACTGACAATTAGACAGAACACTCACTCATACTGATACAGCCAAAACGAAATCCTGAGAATTCCTATCGACCGACGGCATTCCTTCACACAAATTCATCTGGAGACATCTGGAATTCGTCTGTTTAAGAAAGTAAGTCAGCTTGAAATGCACATCCACACAGAGAGAGAAACAGTTATCGGAATTCCCATCTTTGTGGGACCCCAGGTGTGTACCACCTTGGGCAGTCAGCCTGTGTCCTTCATTGTCCGTTTCTTTCTCTCTTCACAAAAGAAAAAAAACCTCCCTTCCCCTTAGGGCGCCCCTTTCACCCTTCCCCTCATTCGCTTCCTTCCTTCGTCAAAAAAAAAAGAAAGAGAAAGACGAAAGAAGCCCCTCCAATGAGACGAAGAAGAAAGCGGCCATGCAGGACATGAAACATCTTGCAGGCTCAAATGTGACACTCGCTCACAGTCAATTCACGTATTAGTCTGTCGCATGTCATTCAGCAGTGAAGGTTGTTTTAGTCCTGTCTTCCCGACTCATCCCATTGTCTGTCTCTTCTCGTCCCGCTCTCCTACTCCTCCCTCCTTCTCGCTCACTCTCTCTCTCTCTATCGCCATTCCAGGCCCCCTCCGAGGCAGGAAAGGAAGGAAGCCTTGCTGGGAGGGGGGACCAGGCGACAGGAAGGAACTCTTCTGACTTGTTTTTCGTTCCTTTCTTTCTCTTCTCCTTCCCGTTCCTGTGGAGTCTCTCGTTCTTACATACACACACACATACACAAGCGCAGACATACACACACACAGACAGACAGACGGAAAAAGAAAGAGTGTGTGTGTGAGTGAGAGAGAGTAAGACAGAGGAGACAACCATGAATTCGGAGGAGCAAGTAGGCCCAAAGAACAAAGCCCACTCGACTCGAAAGTCTAGAAGGAAGGAAAAGGTCTGGGAGGGAAGCATAGACGGACTGAAAAAGAAAGAAAGAAAGAAAGAAAGAGCATGTTGCGGGAGCATTGCAAATCACAGTCAAGTGGGGGGGGGACGGACTCTGGTTTCCTTCGGCCAGCAAAAAACTAGGAAAGACGGAGAAATAAGACAGGGAGGAAGACAAAGAGACAGGGAGAAGATACACGTCATGCTTCTGCAATGGGAGAGAGAAAGGCAGTTTGAGCGCTTCTAGGGCGGAGAAAGAAGACAGAGCTGGAAGAGAGCGAGGAAAGAAAACAGAACGGCAAACGCCATTCACAACTCACAGAGCATTCACACACGTGACAAATCTCTTCCCAATAAGAGAAGAGCGTGAACCCATTCGCCTTCCTTTCTGACTACCCGCGAAACCTCTCCAGGGGAGGGAATCGCCTGCAAACAAATGGTGGCAACAAGTCCCTGCGGCAACGACCTTGTGCTCATTATCTTTGCGTCGTTTTTGTCCTTCGATGCCTTCAAAAAAACAGAGCACAATGGCG
The DNA here is from genome assembly GCA_018398765.1 of Chromera velia. Classification (NCBI taxonomy): domain Eukaryota; family Chromeraceae; genus Chromera; species Chromera velia. The sequence continues at coordinate 66,405 of JAHBMJ010004965.1, read as the reverse complement.
AATACCCAACACTTGATTTAATTTATGTGAACCAATCTTCAGTTTTTTTTTTCGGTGTTTGCACTGTCTCCGCTTCAGAACAGCCAAATTCGTTTAGATACCCAATCACCAAGCCTTGCGTCGGAACAGAGTCTTTTCTTGCCCTTCTTACCTGAATTCCACAAGCACTCTTTTTTTGTTTTCGTACACACATGTGCCAAAAAATCACACCATTCAAACAAACAATGAGGCAGAACATGTAAATGAGACAACGCACGAACTCACGGTACCGATACATCATTCGGCAACGACCTTTCGTATACAGCTGCACTCTTCTTTTCTCTCCCCCCTCCCTTCTCGAGCAGCAGTCAGAGAGTGTGGTCGTGTCCTTTCGTTGCGCCCTCTTTCAACAAACACCGCTTCCTTTTCCTGGTCTGTAGCAGCTGTGTCGCCCCAAACCCTTACCTACTCTTTGCAAGTGCCTGTATGTTGATTTGTCTGTGTGTGTTTTTGCGTGCAGAGAAAGAAAAGGCAATGAAGGACGAGATTGTGATTTCGCGTCTCAAAGACAAGAGGGCAAGTCACCAGGCGAAAGAGAAAAAAGAATATCCAGGGGGGGGAGGGAGGAGAAAGGTGACAAACAAAAAGCAAATGCAGAACGAACATGAAGAAAAACACCATGAATGCACAGGTTGTTACAGCATTTCGACTGTTGATGCATGCTTTGCTCTTTTTCCTCTTTTCCCTTTTGATCCTGCGGGGGCATTTGAGGAGCGAAGAGGCGCACAACTCTTCGACCGTCACAGGAACTAACCGAAGAGGCCCCTTTCTTCCGAAGCTCTCTGGGTTTCTCCTCGGGAGACAACGCACGGGTGCCAGACAAAGACAGAGAAGGACCAGATAGAAACAGCATCAGGGCATCTGTGTGAGCGTCTGTGTGAGCCGTTGGTAGGGGTTTCTCCGTGGGAGTGTGGCCCTGCTGTTGGGGATTTGCATTGGTCTCTGTCTCCTTCTCCGTCTGATTCTGTCTCTCCGTCTGTGACAGGATCTCGGGATCCTCCAGCGAGGCCTTGCGAGAGGCATTGAAGCTGGGGCATCCTGTGCAATGGAAAGGATCTCCCGAAACTGCCCTCTTCCTGCTGCTCTTCGTGTCCTTCTCCCTTCCCCACACAAGATCAGGCGTGTCTTTCAGGCGACGGAAAATGACGTTGGAGGGCTTACAAATAGACGCTCCATTGCCCTCTCCGACGACTCTGTCGGATTTTGGCTTTTGCTGTCGCCCCATGGATACCATTCTCGCAAAGCGTGACAAGGCCGCTGGATCGTCTGTGGCGTAGAAGAACCTGACGGTCACTCGCCCACTTGGCTGGGGCATGTGCAGAGAGGGAGACGGGGACGGAAAGGCAGTGGACATGCCAGAGGGGAAAAGGTCGTGGGCCCACGGAGGGGTTGCTGTGTTTGTCTGTGTCTCTGTGTGCATTTCCGGTTCTCCTCTTGATTGGAGATGCTCCTGTGCGTTCGTCTGGGAGACGGGAAAGGGGTGGGGGTGCAAGGGGAACTCGGGGGGAGCGGTGGGGGGGCGCTGACTTTGAATAATTGGCTGTCTCCCCTGAAGCGTCATCGTCTCACTCACACTCCGGTACTGGTGCACCCCTGGCGAGGGGAGGGAGGGGAGAGTGGGAAGGGTGCGTGGCCAGGGGGGGAAGGCCGGGTGCCCTTCTGGTGGACATGTTCGGTTCGCATCCGCGTGCGTCAGACGGGAATGCCCATGGGACCCCTCGGGAGGGAAGAGAGAAGCAGGGACGGGGTGAGAGGGTTGGGTGGAGAAGGGAGCCTGCAGTGGGACCTCTCCTCTAACCCCTCTCATATGTCTCTCTACCTCTAAGGCGAGGCGGCACAGCCCTGTGTGACAGTTGGAATGGCCTTCTAGTGTCTGCATCCGAGAAGGTTCTGTGAGAACGTGTTCCCGCCCTGCAGTCCCTCTGCCTGGGAGTCCTCTCTCTTCCTCTGTGACCTCAACTATCCGATAGTCCTTGTGGTAGACGCCGGACTGTTGTTGGGTTTGCGGAATTACGGGGAGGGGGGGCTGTTGGAATGCGCAGAGGGAAGTTGGTTCGCGAGTCGAGTGGCCCTGGTGATAAGCTGACGAGTGCTGATGCTGTCTGTAGAAGAAGGGGTCTTTCTGAGACACGATGGGGGGGGTCTCTCTGACTGCACACGCGGAGTGAGACGGCAGTCCATGAGAGGGAGGCAGGGTCGGGAGACGGGTGACGGTTTGGGTGTGAGAGATCGAAAGTGGGTCAGTGGAGATATGGGGAATGTATGAGGGTGGCACGAGGATACCCTGGAGGGGAGAAGGAGAAGCAGAGGTTGCAGGGAGACCACCAACTGGTTCAGTGACACTGCGCACCTGCTGCTGCTGGTCTGCTGCTATCGCATCTGCATTTCCCCCCCTTGGTCTCTCTCTTTGTCTTCCCTCCCTCGACCGGGAAGTTGGCTGGCCACCAGGATTTCCGTGCGGGGGCGGCACAGCTTTTTCTCGGGGATGGAGGGAGGCGGAGCCCTTGAACGTCCCGGAGTTGCCCGTAGGAGGGGCGCATGATGGTGTCCCGGTGTTCGCGGAGTTCTTCTGTGCAGAGCAACGGGGTTGGGAAAGGAGACCGTTCTGGAGCTGCAAACATCAGAGGAGAGAGGAGCGTGTGTGGGTGGATGAGGCGACGCGAACAGAAATAGGTTGAAGACACAGAATGAATGCAGAAAGTTGTATCAAGAGCATGTGAATTGATGCATCGTCTCCCCGTCATGCATGCAGTCCTCTAACGGATTGAATCTTCCTGTCATTCCTCTAAATGCGACAGACCCCTTCGCGTTCAGGGAAGGAAACGCGCATGCATGTACGTACGCATACACACGCGCACACGCACGCACGGCTGTACTTGCCCTCTCTCCCTCTCCTAAGTATACAGAGCCAGCGGACTCATGGCGAATCGACCCCCCCAATCCAGACCAAACCAACCTTTTTGAGCGAGTCCCCCAAGTTTGAGTCTTCCTTCTGTCTCTGCTTCAACTGTTGCTGAAGTCTGACCACAGCCTGCATGCAGGGACAGAGATCGACAGATCGAACACAAGTCATCAACCACCAGCCCGACGCAAAGCCATGCAGCGTGACTGATGAAAGCGCACACTCCTCGCTGAGGTGTCAAGTCATCGGCCTGCTTCGGTATCTGATGTTGGCTCTCTTGAGTAGAGGAGAGGCGCTTTTCAATCAGGCACACAGAGGAACCAGCATGGGCGGGTTAGTGAGTGAGTTTGTGTGGACATGGGAGAGGAAGGGAGGGAGGGAGAGAAACCGATCGACCTCGGTCAATACCCAGAAGCGTGGCGAACACACACTGGCGGCTTGCGGCCTCGAATGAAGGGGAGGACTGACTGAAGTGCTTCCGCTTCCGGCAAGACAGAGCGGCTTTCGCGTGTCTTTTTAAGGTCGTGTACCTCCCTGTGAAAATCTTCCCAACCATGCATATGCCGATCGATCGAAACCGTCCTTGAAGACGTTGGTAACCGACCTGCGAGATCCTCTTTCTGCGTTCTGCCGATGCCACAGCAGTAGCCTTGTTGAGGAGTTTCTGTGCAGCCGCCTCGTCTCTGAAGAGGACAGGAAGGTGGCTCTGCAACGTCAACTCTCGGATAACCCGGTCGCGCACGTCCTGAAGGAGGAAACACAGACAGACAGAGAGACAGGGACAAATAAAACGAGAGAAAGCGACACAGGGACAACAAGAAAACAAAAGAACACGCATAGTCGAATGATCCCATTTGCAGAAGACCTGAATAAATAGGGACACACAGGAACTATGTGCGGAAAATTCAGGTCGAAGAACAGAAAAATAAATCACAAGAGAGACGCAAGTTGGTGACTGTCGTCAGCAAAAAGAAGAACAGTTGTTTGTGTGCCTCGAGGAACACAAAAGTGAAATCTGCATGGCATCTCAATCGGTTGCAGGGGGGTAAACTGTTGCATAGGGTCATGATGCTGAAATGAGAGGGGATGCGTGCATGACCTCCCCAAGCACGGTCTGAAAGAACCGCCCCCCTCATGGACTGCACTTCCTGCTGATCAGTCAGTCTGCCTGACCTTATCTGAGGTGTCCATGCAGCACTCGACGATCTCCTGGCAGAACGGGTACACCGACAGCATCTGCATGTGCCCGCAGAGCACTTCCACAAGCCGTCTGGAGGGAAGCTCGTCGCATCCCCACTTCTGCAAGCAGAGGGATCGAGGGAATCGAACGAGTCAATAAACAAGCAGAGGGAATCGAACGAGTCAATAAACAAGCAGAGGGAATCGAAAGAGTCAATAAACAAGCAGAGGGAATCGAACGAGTCAATAAACAAGCAGAGGGAATCGAACGAGTCAATCGACTAGCAGAGGGATTCGGACGAGCCAATCAAGAAGCAGAGCAGCAGTAAAAAATGAGCTCGTGAAGTTGCAGGCAGAGGGAGGGGTCAAAGAGGACAAAGGTGAGCGAACGTCAAGACAACAAGTGTCTAGTAGGACCGGATTTTGAGCAGAACGCACCACGAGATCCCCTCATGTCTGCATGGGTTTCTTCTTTCTTTTGTGGGCATACAGCAAGGGCGCTTGCAGGCCAGTGACGCACAGCGGATACATCATTTCTCAAGCCATCATTCTCGGACAGACCATGCAGTCTTTGTTTCTTCTTTCAGGGCTACGAAACCTGATTTTCTTGATCCATGCACACCCCCACTCTCTCCCAAATCCCTCCCTTTCTTCCCCCCTGCTCGTTCCCTCCCACCTTCAGTGCATGTTTGACGAAGGGGCTCCCATGTTTGGTCTTCAGGAAAGCCACCAGGTCCCTCTGGAGAGTCTCGACTATCCTCCACTGCACCTCCAGGACCTTTCTGCCGTCTCTCTTACCGTCCTTTCCAAGTCCAATCAAATGAAGAATTTTCTCACAAACGTATGCCCCGTGCGGATTGTCCAACACCAGCAGGTCCCCCAGTCTCCTCACGAGAGACTCCACCAGAGGCACCACAGACTGCGGGAAGAGCACGGACACCAACCGCTGGATCACACGAGTGCCACAGGGGTCTTTGGCAGTCTCCACGGCTCTCTGGAGGAACGCCGCAACCAACGCCTCCTCTTCCCCTACGGTAGACAGCTTCCCTGAGGGACGCACGGATGCAAGGAAAGAAGGAAGGAATGAAGGAAGGGAGCGACGGAGGGAGGGAGAGAGAGGGGGAATGACAGGGTGCGACGAAATGCAAAGTGAGAAGGGAGGCGGCCAGCAAAAAGACCCGACAAAAAGGAAGGAAGGGTTTGTGACTGCACAGGGTGTCTAACCACTAGCTGTTTTGCAAACCCTCTTAAGAAGAGAACTGGAAGGTCTCCCGGACGTCACTCACTCACTCACTCTCTCACCCGATCCTCCATCCATCCGCCGTCTGTCCGAAGAAAGGGAGGGAGGGGGTGAGGAGACGCTAGGAGAAATTCAATACTGAAATGAAAGAACAAAGCCAGTGGAGAACGAAAATACACTTTTCCACTCCAACTGAACTTTCACCCCAAGCAGACAGACAGACCGATGAGAGACTGAAGGGCGTGAGTTCCTTTCGGGTCACAGGCAATCATCACTGCGTGGGGGAGCAGCTGCATCAACCAACCAACAGCAGAAGGGGAGGGGGGTTGGCCGAAAAGAGAGGCAAGGGAGGAGGCACCGACAGCCTCACTCACAGACATGCAGTGCAGACCTGCAGAGAAGCTTGCATGTCCCGTGGCAGGCAGGTCACCGGGCAGCCACCTCTTTCTTTTTATCTGTCTATCCATCTATCTATCGCACACTTCGACAGAGCCCGTCAAACGCACCCACCCACACGCTCATGCACTGTGCTATGGTGGGAGCGGCAAATGGAAGAAACGAGAAAACCGAACAGAGGGGCCAGAGGATTGGGAGAAAGAAGGGAAAAAGTGGTCTCCCCCTTTTCCCAACTACACTCACTGCGCACCTTCTCCAACAGAGGGGCTCTCTGTTTCTCCTTCTTGCAGGCCTCAAAGAGAATTTGACACGCAAAGTTGCCGTGCTGATCCAGGATCAATTCCACCAGATCAGGCACCAACTCCGCTACAATCACGTCTAACTCTGCGGGTGAGCAGAGGCCAAGCACATGCTGCAGACGGAATCTTCCGTTTTTGTTCCGACACAGCTTCGCAACACCTCCTCAGGTCTCCTGCATGTACTTCGAAGGAACAACAGACACCCGAGACGGCTCTTCTCTCTGCGATTCACCCCCCCCCTCCCTGCCTCCCTCCAAGGCCCCCTCTACCTGCTCGCATGGAGATGAGAGCCTTGTCTGATGGTCGACCTGCTCTCCCTGCCCTCCGTTCTGCCCCCACACCTGCCGCTCTGGCTTCTTTGGATTCTCTGCCCATGAAGGCGGAGAGAGAGACGTGACAGCAGAAGAAGGCAGGAGCAGGCTTCCTTCTCCTCCACTCTCCTGCGTCTGCACTCCCTTCTCCTGTCTCGTCCCGACTGTCAGTGCCTGGCTGTGAGACCCTTGTGAGATCTCTCCAGGCCCATCCCCTAGACCCCCGCTTCCCTTTCCAGGCTCTGTCCCTCTCGAGATCAAACTAGGGTCATGCACAACCGGAGTCCCACCAGAGGGACTGCCTCCACTGCTGTGTGTGAAGCGGCTGCATGAAGCAAAAACGGCATCGAGGAATCGCTTTCATCGTTTTTGGATGGACTGATGGACGGAGGGATGGAAAAATGGGAACAGATGCATTTCGGAAAGCTTTCGATGTCCCTCTATCAGGAGCCCATACAGAGCAAAGCACGAGAACGAGAAGCAGACCAGAGGCAACGATCGAAAAGAAAGAAGACACAGTCCTTCATCAGAGTCATATGATAACTCTCTTCAGGAGGACAGACACTAGCATTCATTGAGCAATTGATAACTTCAGTTGGATGGGCTGAATGCGCCAAAAAAAAACACTTTGTGGTTGGGTTCTGGCCTCTCTACACAAAAGCCCCCACTCCCCTCGTCAACAGCCATGCTCAAAGGCTGACTGGCTGACTGACCCTGGATACTGATGGGTCGACCAAATGGAGGAGAATTGAGGCGCAGGAAGGGGGCAAGGAGAGACGACGCCCCCCTTCAGAAGCGCACAGGAACGCTCATGATCAAGTCGGGCGGCTCTCAGTCTCTGTCTGCTGAGGTCGTCGTTCTCGTCTCTCACTGCCTTTTCCTTTGTCCATTTCATTCCATTACCTCACTGTCCTTTCCCTTCCTCCCACTCACTAGCCGACAGAGTCAGAGATTCTCCTGCCTCCTCCTTCATGAGACCCTCAATGATCTCTCTAGCCTCACACTCTCTCCTCTGTCTGGCACGCTGAATCTTTGCACAAAGGTCAGCATGTTCCCCCCACCCTGAGAGGGCCGTTAGATCGAGACTAGCTGCTGCTGCTGCTGCTGTCTGGGAATCAACAGAGGAACGTTCAGGAGGAGACTTCAACCCTTCTTTTGGCGTCTCCCGCGTCGTAGCGTCACTCTCTATCGTCATCTGCTGTTGAAGGGAACAGGAAGGCCAACCTTGCAGGGGCCCGGGGGAGCATGCGCTCCTCTGTTGCACCCCTTCACCGCCGCCCCCAGAGTCGGGGCGGACAGGCACGCCATGAGAGGCCGTCTCGGCAACTCGAGTGGCAGATGTTTGTTTGGGCAGCTGCAACTGGACGGAGGGGGCCTCTTGGGACACCCCCAGAGGCCAGTCTGGGAGGGGGGTTCTCTTCAGAACGTCCTTCAGAGAGGAGGACATGGAAGGAGACAGAGAGTCGGGGGGTTGAGGAAACATCAGGGGAGGGGGACGGTAGCGGGGAGGCCGGCCGTCGTGAGATGCCGTCCAGATCCTGTGGAAATTATGTTCTGCTCGCAGGAAGGTTTTGTCTTCTTGCTGCTTCTGCTCTTGGGTCTCGTTGTGGAAGTGCATTGCAGCGGCACTGTCTGCGGATTTGGGGCGTGTGGCCTCATGGGGGGCAGGAATTGGTGTGGGTGTGGGGGCGGAGACGGGGACAGAATCCCCTAAAGGCTGCGGAGAGGGCGAAGAGGAACACTTCGAAGGGTCAACGGCAACAGCTTCGGAGATGAATGGAATGCGGAGGATCCGCTTAGCACCGGAAGCAGAGTCCGGTGGATCGGAACTAGGTTCGATGGTCTCAAAGCCTGGAGGGGGTGCAGGGGGTACCTCTCCCTTCCCAAATGTTCGTCCCTGCATCCATCCACACGTGCGTGCATTCGTGCATGCATGTATTCAGTGGGGAGGGACAGGCGGCTTTCGGTGCTGCGCTCAGGGAGACTTGTCGAAGAGGAGAATAACCCTCGAAAAACTGGGACAAGCGGGGGAGAGATGTTTGAAAGGATTGTTTTTGTCTTGAAACTAATTTGACTGCTGGCCTTAATGGCAAAAATAGATAGAGACGTCGAGCAAGACAACGTCACATCCTTTTCCATGAATGCGTCCCTCCCTGTTTCGTGTGACGCAAAAAACCTTACCAGCGAGGCATGCAGATGAACCGCCTGGGTTGGAGGAATTCCGTCTGCTCCTGCTGCTGCTGGACGCTTCTGCCGTCTCTTTCTTTGCTTCTTCGACACTCCTTGTGAAGAGTCGTACGCTTCTCCTCCTCGTGTCCGTGTACCCCCATTCCATCCCGTCTCTCCTCCCTCTCTCCCCGCGTGCCGATGGTTGCACTGTTGCATCTGCTCAGGATGTTTCCTTCCACCTTTCACACTTGAGAGACGGAGGATAAATATATAGATCAACCGGTTTGGTTCGGAGCCCTGCCCAGATTCTACACAAAAAAGTGCAGCGCAGCTTTTTCGTTCGAAACAACAACCATCTGCACACAGACGCACATGAGAGACCAAACATACAGTCAGAAAGAAAAATGTTTTTGGGCAAAGGAAAACCAAGAGTCCGGACGTCATATATATATATATATATATATATCATTCGAGCGAGAAACGTCCGCAAAAACCATGCAGATGTCGAATGTCCAGTGCTGTCAGAAATTTCTCGCCAAAAAAAAAGGCCCCAGACTTATGATGTCAAGGAGTCAATTGAACGAATCAGCCTGGGAAAAAACGAAACCCCAGAGTTTAGGAGAAAAAGGAGAAATTATGGATATCGAAAAAGACCTTCCCTTGAACTTTTTGTGCTCGTACCTGAATGCCCCACTTGCACTCGCACCTGTGCTTTCGGTTTACGCTGTCCGCCGTATCCCAGCCCTGGTAGCTACACGCACTGGTCGTTCACACAAATAGGGAAGGACGCAGTACAAGTCTCCGATTCCAGAGGGAAGCGTCAAAGGGTCAAGTTCACAAAACATGTCGAAAACTCTATCTGTACCTTCAAACTGCATCTCAGCACCGTTCCAGCGCGGCCACCGATCTCTATGCTCAGCAGCAGCGGCCTGGCTCAAGCATCGCGTCACAAAGCTCCAGAGTGAGCCAGGTGAGTCAAGTCTGTTGATAGTCTGTTGTGACTTCCGGAATCTTCCGGTATCGGGGGCAGCATGCATGGGGCAGCTGAATGACTGGAGGGCATTGGAGGGCACATGGAGGAGGGCACTATAGCTTAAAAACAGTTGCACTGGGATCGCATGCATCTGACGCACTCCGTGCGAATGGCCCGGAAAGCGAAATTTATTCTTGTTGCTCCTACTTTAAATTTGGAAAGTGCCTCCTCAGCTGAATTGTCTTTCCGGGGCCGAGCTTGGCGCGCGTCAGATCTTAATTCCTGTAAACGTCGGACGCAGCCATCCGTGTGGTCTGGGGCGGCCCCGGAAAGATCTGACGCACTCCGTGCGAATGGCCCGGAAAACGAAATTTATTCTTGTTGCCCCTGCTTTAAATTTGGAAAGTGCCTCCTCAGCTGAATTGTCTTTCCGGGGCCAAGCTTGGCGTGCGTCAGATCTTTCTGTAAACGTCGGACGCAGCCATCCGTGTAGTCTGGGGGGGTGCAATTTTTGTTAAGTGCCCTCTCAGCTTCGCTTTCCGGGCCACAATTCAGCTGAGGAGGCACTTTCCAAATTTAAAGCAGGGGCAACAAGAATAAATTTCGCTTTCCGGGCCATTCGCACGGAGTGCGTCAGATCTTTCTGTGAACGTCGGACGCAGCCATCCGTGTGGTCTGGGGGGGTTGCAATTTTTGTTAATCTGACGCACTCCGTGCGAATGGCCCGGAAAGCGAAATTTATTCTTGTTGCCCCTGCTTTAAATTTGGAAAGTGCCTCCTCAGCTGAAGTGTCTTTCCGGGGCCGAGCTTGGCGTGCGTCAGACCTTCCTGTAAACGTCGGACGCAGGCATCCGTGTGGTCTGGGGGGTGTATTTTTTGTTAAGTGCCCTCTCAGCTTCGCTTTCCGGGCCATTAAGTGCCCTCTCAGCTTCGCTTTCCGGGTTCCGGGCCATATATATATCTCTCCATAGAGCTGTGCTGACCAGTTTCTATCCAGTTTCTGCATGCTTTCCCCCTCTTCTTTCGTACTTGCTCAACATCCGACTGGCTCTGTGAGACAATTACAGGCAAGTGCTCGCATGTTCTTCTTCGGTTTCTGAAATTTCCTCAAAATGACGAAAGGGTTAGGGGACTTGTTGGGGGGCTACGGTGACGATGATGATGAGTCGGGAGACGAGGAAGAAGAGACACAAGAAGCACCCAAAGCCCCGCAGCCAGAGGAAGGGGGTCCTGCAATAGAGCCTGCAGCGCCTTCTGACGTAAAACAGTCTGACGATACGGCCAGTGTCGCGAGTAAAAGCGTCCAACCAGGCGCGAGTCCAGAGGAGGTCGGCCCGACTTCTTCCGGCACGACCATGGCAACACAACAGACTGAGCCTGACTTGTCTGCCTTCCACTACTTCCTTCCTGTGTGCAGGAACCACTGCAAGGCATACTAGCAGATGAGTATGAGGATGGCAGCTCCAGCGAGTCAGCCGACAAAATCAGGATGCCACAGGAGTCAACAAGGGGAGTCCCGCCTGAATTGAAAGTCAGTCGTCTTTCGAACAGGCAGGCGAGGAGGCATTTAGTTGGGCAAGCATAGAGATAAAGACAAGATTTTGGCGGCCCTACACCTCCGTTTTTCTTTCCGTGACTTCGCTGACGCCTTTGCAGGCCTTCTTAGACCTGTGAGGCCTCTGAATTCTGTCGGCCTCCGCATACGACAACTACCGTGTCTAGTAAACTTCGCTCTGCGTTTCTCCTGTCCTTTCTCGTCTGTCAGATGTCTACAAAAGCAGGTGAGACCGTCTATTTCGTGGCTGTTTGACATGATGTCAGAGAGTGGCTTTGGGCTCCCTCCTGCCGATTAGTTTCTTTTTGTTCCTTTCATTCCTGTTCTCCACACACACCTCTCCCCGGGTTGTTAGGTTACCTTCCATTCTTTAAGTTCTGCAGCTCTACCTTCGTACCGGTTCTGCCTGCAGGATGCATTACAAGAATTGAAGAACGTCCGCCAAGCAAAACAGCACACCGTTCTGAAAGAGCTCGCAAAACGAAGAGATCACGCCAATCCGTACGGCCTAGAGGTCAGCTTACAGAAAGGAAGGAAGGAACGAAGAATTCAAGGAGAGAAACACTGGAAGCAGGAAAGGAGACAGTGGCAGCTCTCTTCCTTTCAGTAGACTGAATGGGTGAGACTTACTCGACACAGTCTTTCAAATAGTCTCAGCAAGTCGAGCTGCGGGGCTTATTTTCTGCTCCTGCAGCATTCGTACAGCCCGTTTGCCCGCCCGAAAGCCTTGCTGAGGACCTGCATACAGAAGAATCTCGCAGCACCTCTCTCTTCCCCATCTGAGTATCGCTCTGTACTTGTCTGAATGAGAGAGCATGAAATCTGCCTGCCTGACTGTCCTTCTCTATCTCTGCCTCTCTCTCTCTCTCTGTGTGTGTGTGTGTGTGTGTGTGTGTGTCTGCCTGTCTGTCTGTCTGTCTGTCTCTGTCTCCGTGTCTGCCTTCGTTCTTTCTTCCTTTCTTTTGTGATATTTGTGTGAAAGAAATAACAGAGGAAAAAAGAAGAACATGCTCCGCCTGCCCGTTTGTGGATCTGTCTGCATCAGTTTAGTTTGGAGAAGAAAAAGAGAAACGACGAAAGGCACTCACCGGGAAAAGAAGCGACATTTTCTGCCTGCCTTTCTTCTTGTTCATCTTTCTTTCTATGTCGCAAGAAGAAACGATGCAGTCTCTCTGTGTGGTTTGTATTATGCTTTCTTTCATCTCTCTTTCATGTGGTTCTTTTTCCTTCATTTTTATTCTCCTTTGTGTTCCTGAACCTCCGATCCACTCTTCTTGCTCTGCCCTTAACTTCTCTTTTCTTTCAGAAAGTAATGTCGGACTTCAAAATCGACGAGCCCTCCTGCTCTACCCTGCCCCCCGAAATTTGGGACCCCGCGTCTGTCATGGACGATCCCCAGACAGAACGGTATGATTACATAGGTCAGTCTGCTGTCTGTCTGTCACTAGTTGTGGTGTCTGTGTGTCCCGTCACTTCCAACTCCCCTTGCTTTCCTGACCCCTCTCCTTTGTCACAAAAAGCTCTGCTCTCCCTTCTCTCCTCTGTCCCTGCACTTCTCTCTCCCCCCCTTCCTTCTGGTACTTCTCACGGGTCGACCTGTGCCCCCCCCCCNNNCCCCTCTGGTCTCAATGCCGGAACGAACAAAGCAAATCGACGACTCATTTTGAACTTGATTTTTGTGTCCTCTGCTTGCAGCAAAGAACACAAAATTTACAGTCAAAAGCGTGGCGGAGTACATCGAGAAGCACAGAAAGAGGAGAGCAGGATTCGAACCAAACGGAGATTCCGCGAGGCCCCGGAAGAGCCGGTGGGACTCTGGGGAGCCACAAGGGGGAGCTTCAGGAGGTGAGTGAGAGAGATCCTAGCAGCGGTAGACCTTCAGTTTCGTAGTGATAATGGCAAGTCGCATCCCACGCAACAAGCAAAACGAAAGATACAGACGCTCCAGTCGGCACACCAACAGACGCACGTATGTGCGCAAACACACAGATGCGGAGGTGCGTAGATGCAGAAGGGCAAAAGCGCACGTAGAGGCAGGAAAGCAGGCACACAACGAGAAGTGTGCGCACACACACTCACGGTTACACACTGAGGAAGGCGGTCGGGGGAGAGAGCGAGAGAGGCAGAGAGGCGCACAGACACCAGACACGCTGAGTGGACATACTCCCTCCCTCATACACACACAGACAGATAGATGGATGGATCAAACGCAGACACAATACAAGCAGAATTCGCATGCACACACTCCTAGACACAAAAATAGAAAGACACGCAGGCAGACAGATAAGTACATAGACACATAGATGGACTAATATCTGGAGACAGGCATGTCCAAAGGAACAGAAAGGGAGAATGCGGGGATCAACATGCCTCGCACTTTTCTTCAGTTTCACTGTAATCTCTCTGCGTATCTTGTTATGACTCCTCTTCCAGCCGAGGTTTTTTTTTCTGGCTGTCCTCTTTTCCGATCCCCTTCTGAATTGAGATGCAATCAATTTCTTGCCGATTTGCTCGCTTGCCCTTCCGTCTGTCTTTGACGCACGCAGGGTTCCATAAGGATGGACGTGAAAAGGTGCTAAGTTCCTTTCCTTTTCTTTCCACCCACCGGATGCCTGCAGGAGGACAAAAACAAACACTGCACGCAGCACGTATCGATCACATCATCGTATCGGGCAAGGGGGGGGGCTGCGATGATGCGCTGAGCGGTAGCTCCTCTTTCTCTTTTCTTCTTTGTGTCTGCTCTTGTTTGTTTCTCACTTTTCTTTGTCCCTCCGCTGCGACTGAGCCCATGTTTCTGCAGCACCCCCTTCCGGTCCGTTGACGCTTCAACGACACGGTAGTGCAGGGCCTCCTCTTGTTGCCGGACTGACGACAGCCAACGGGGGCTTGGGGGTACTGGGTCCATTGCTCGGGACAACGAGTATGCCCGGCCTCTTTCCCATGCAGCAGGGCCTTAATGCGGTGAGTTGCTGTTCTCGGAGGAGTCATTCATCGATCTGCGTGTGCGCGTGTGTGTGTGTGTGTGTGTGTATGCTGTATGGAGGGAGGACCTCCAGACGCGCGTGCCCTCTTCTAAGGCCCCTCTCTTTAACCGTCTAGTCACAGCTCATTCGCGGTTTCATTCACGTGCATTCCCAAGAGCTTCGAACCGTCTTCAATATGTTGAAATCCTACCCACCAGTCCTGACATGAATGCGTGCGTGCTTTTTGAAATGAATGGTTGCAGGGAACCTTTCTTCCGCCTTTCACAATCACAGCCGCCCCGGACGTTCCTTCTGTGGACGGCGACCGGGCGTCAGAGGCGGGGGGGTTGGGTGAGACGGCCCCCAGTGAGTTGGAAGCAGAAGCTGCACCCTAGGCGGCGTAGTAGGCGCTAGTAGGCGCAGGCTTTCGCCTTGGCCTTCGCGCAGGATTGGGTGGCATTCAAGACCAATTAATCACTAAATTCACAACTGGATTCCTCAGGCTAGCTGGATTCATAAATTTAAGCAATGGCCCCTATAATGCTAGCCCTGATGACCCGGCCGCCCACTGCTAGCCCCACTGTCACCCCAGTCATAAAAACGTGATAGTAATAAAGACATGCATTATAGACAGTGTATAATAGACTAATATAGAATTTATTTAGGAGTTTATAGTAAAGTTCTACTTAGTACGTGTACATAAATACAGAATAAAACTATGTATAGACGGTTTATATTCAAACTACTACTTGCAATTGATACTAGAACTAGTGATAGGATTTATATTATTAGTATACCATAGTATACACTAGAGTATACATAGATGCAGTGCTAAAGAGTAGTGACCAGATTTGATTTGATAGGAATCATAGGATTTGATTTGATTTAATTTGATTTGATTTGAGCTTCAAGCTCAAATCTAACCAGATTTGAGGTAGATTTGAGGTTGAAGTCTAGAGGTCACTCTCTCAACACTGAAGACGACATGACACAGTCAACACCATTAGCAAATCTAGTACCAAATCCCAGAAAGCCCTAGAGACAAGAAAATCACTAAAAACTAGCTTTTAAGCGTTCATATTCATGTATCTAAAACCGATGAAAGAATCTTTTTATGAGCTTTTTTTTTTTTGCGTACAAAAAAGTGCGAAGCCTCATTTGAGAGACTAAATGACGGATTGACTTCGATGGAAGATTTGAGGTTAAAGGGTCAGATTTGAAGTAGATTTGATCGGATTTGATAGGCCCTATCATGCTAAAGTTTCTCAGGCCTAATATTTGATTTGAGGTTAAGCCCTACTTCAAATTAAATCAAATCAAGTCAAATCTGGTCACTACTAAAGAGCTTAAGTGATATTTTAGGTTATGCATGCAACGTATGCTGCGCAAGGTGCAGCGCAACGTAGACAAAACTTGAAAGTCTTGGTATATCTCGATCGGTACCAAAAAGTCTAAATTAATTATTACTACATGACTATATAAGGACCGGCAGTCACAGTAGTAATTACCGGTAATAATTAACCGGTAACAAGGTCTGACCTAGGGTCTGACCTGTGAACACCTGCGATGCCGTGCATAGCCGTAGCTGCACTAAGCAGTGTACTAAAACTTTGAAAAAAAATGAAACACGCATGGTCTTAATATTTCCCTATGTGTAATATATAAACTTCTTTTACACTTCTCTTAATAGTCATTCAATAGAATCCGACCCTATACTAGTATACTTTAAACGTTTGTTACCTAGCTTTTATAATTTCATAACTTTACAGCACACTGCGAAACTCTCACTCATAGCGGGAAGGCCCTAGGGCGGAACATATCAATCAATCAATCAATCAAATCAATAGGTTTAAACTTTAAAAGTTTTTTAAACACATACACCATGCATGCAATCCCATGCATGCGCAACGTCACACCACGTACATCACAGCGCATGTATTGCACTCTAGTCTAGCTTCACTGACTCTTCAGCCCTCAACATAGTGGGCAACTTATAGTGGCAACTTGAACGCCAACTTCAAGGTGACAGTGTTTGGATTCAGCAATTCAAAACGAGCACGACACGCTTCGGGGACGGAACTTCCCCTTGCCCAAAAGTTCCTCTTCCCCCTCTAGCTCCCTCCCGCCCTGCTCCTCTTCCTCCCCCCCATTGACCTGATTAGACTTAACAAAATGTTCTTCCGGACATTCCTCTCGACGAAATGCCAGGGTGACTCGTCTGAGGAGTCCCCCCAGATCAGGACAACCTGCCAGATCCAGACCTGCACATACATCCCCCCCCTCTGCAGAGTCCAGAAGGAAGAAAGGGAGGATGTCCGAATACCCAAACTCCAAATACAGACGCGCTGCGAGACGAACGATTCCTTCCCAAACTTCTCTCACTAAATTTTTCTTTTCCTGAATAATCGGACTTTCCCTCTCTGCCCTCTTCTCCTCAATGTATGCAGACAGACTCTCGTGAGAGTACACCGGCTTTCTATGATCGACGGAAGGGCCAAGATAATTTAGCAACCATGAGATCGCAAAGTGTCCTTCCTCTCTATCCCCCTCCTTCGTAAGTCTACCCACCGCCTTCGCATAACGCTGCGAAGGATCGCAGAGGTAACGCAGACACCCTAGAAGACCAGAGATGACTGTACTGACAGCCGGGTTTTTCTCATAAACTCCATCGGAGCCCGAAGGCTCTTCGCTCTCTAGGTTCTGGAGCTCTTTGAACTTTTCCACTGCCTTCGACACTTCGGCCGGAGCCTCCCAGGAAGGTCGCTGGGGCAACTCCCTGACTGATTTCAGAAAGCGGACAGATGGACACCCAACAGCCTCAGCATAGATCTCAGCTGAGGGCTCCACCTTCCGATCTGCCCGTGCGACAATGTCGACCACTGACAACACACGGTCTGCCCATTCATCCTGCCCCTGGGAACAGTCTTCTGCATCATCCCACTCAATCTCCAAATTCCCCGCAAGACAGCTGTACACGCCACTACTGGGTTCCACCCCCTTCTTTGCCAATTTCCGTGCAAACTCCACTACCTCCTCTTCCCCCCCCACCTCATCCGACCGATTGAACAGACAACTGTAGGCATAAGAGGGGAAGCTCTGAGGGTCCAAATCGAGAAGAACCTCAAGAACTTCCATGGACTTATAGTCGAGGGCAGACTCAATTGCCATCTCAGTGAAACCCTCACCCCCCCTCTCCCTTCCCAGTCTATCAATCTCACGAATCGTTGCCTCATCCTCACTGCACACTGCAGACATGTACAGGTCAGCGTGGAATGGGCACACTTCCTCTGCCTCGTACATCATCCATTTGAATGTTGCTGTGTGTTTGGCACTCAGGGCCTCCGTAGCCCCCTGGCCATCCCCCCAAGGGAACTTCATCAGTCTTTCAGCAGCTGGAGCACCGCAAAGACAATCCCGGACAGGCTGCCCCTTCTCCCTCTCCCCCTCCCCGCCCTGTTTCTGATCAGAACCCGCACCCACTGCAGCCTCCCCCTGTGCCCCCTCTGCCCCCCCCTCCCCAAGCTCTGAGTCTGAAGGAACGCCTTCTCCCCCCTCTGTCTCCTCATCATGATCATCAGACTTCTCTGAGCAGTTATCATCGGGGCAGACCTCAGCAGGCTGAGGGGTCTCATGCGGCTCTAGCTCTAACCGAGCCCACTTGAGCACATTCAGGTGCCCATTTTCGGCTGCCTTCTCACAAACACGAGACCAGGACCCCCAATGGAACTCCTCGTCTATTCCATCAGGAAATTGGGTGACGAGAAGTAGGTGAGAGAGGAGAGAATTCAAGTCCCCTCCCTTCAGGGGGCCCTCTCTTGCCTTTACTCTCCTCGCCTTCGCCTTCAAACAGCGACGCTCTTCTCGGATGAGCTCAGGCAGTCGCCCGAACTTTGCGAGATGGTCAAGGATTTTGGGATACATCTCGTTTAGAACCCCTCCCTTTGAGGAGAGAAAACGGAGGAGACTGTAAGGGAGTGGCTGCTCTGCAAAACAGACACGCCAGTAGAGGGGAAGGAGCAGGTGGAGCGCTGCAAAGCTAACCTCAAATTCTTTTCCTATCCACTTGAGCATGCGCACGGGTTGGGGGGAGTGCACAGCGGCATTGATGAGGGGCGAGCATCTGCTCTTCATTAACTTTCTAGGCATGACGAGCTCGCTCAGGAAACCCTCTTCTTCCCCCTCCTCTCTCGGCCTCTCACTCTCCCTCTTGACATTCTCGAAAAGAGCGGCAGAGCTGTCTAGATTGGAACGGATAAAAGAGAGCACGGGCTCATTCGCACCCAGAATCGCTGCCCCCAGCAACCCCTCCCCGAGACTCCCCCCTCCAAAAATCTGCTGCAGGGCCGTCGCACTCATATAAGAGACGGCGTTCACAAGAAAAGTCTGCAGGCAATTCTCCTGGGGGGAAAGGGTCTGTGAGAGAGGGGCCGTTGGGGAAGAGACGGCTGATCACTGCGGAGACGACAGAAGGGGGGGAGTAATAGCAGGCGCGGCACAAGAGATCTTCGCGTGTGACGCACGTGAAGTCCTTGATATTTTGGTAGAACGCAGCATCGTACATACAGCTCCTCGGCAACTTCAGAGGCTCAGAAGCCTCATCCTTAATTTTCTGAGGGTCTGCCCATTCAACCAAGGCAGGACTTTCCAGAATGGCTTCGACGTTAGTGAAACGCCCCTCCTCTTTCTCGGCAAGTGCTTTGCATACAGAGCGAAATATCAAGCTCCACTTCCAGCCCAGAAAAGAAACAACGTAGTCCTTCCAAAGGGCACAGTGCTCCACGCGAAGAGCCAGAAAGGGCCTAGGATTCTCAGTTTGATTTTTCATGGCCAGAACATAGTGACACAAGGAGACGGAACCAAGAATGTTACATTCGCTTTCAAGGCGTATTCTTGCCCCCTCACTGCGCGAGAAAGGAATCCAGACAGAAGTTGTGACAGTACGGCTTTCGTAAATTTTTCCAGAAATTTATATATTGATACCCCAGCTGGTCAGAGGATGCATCTATCAGATTCGATCAGTTGACTCTTAGCTTGAGTCTGACATGCACTCCTCTTCCGACGCATGCAATGCCATGCATCAATCTTTCTGGAGGAAACCCGGCCCTGGCCGCGCGCGCGGGAAGCGCCGGGTCCGCGGCCGGCGACTCTGGCCGGGCTTCCGCGCCGGGGCCCTCCATGCACGTGATGCCATGCATGCCGTGAAGTCAAACCCGATGATTGATCGACGCGTTCCCAAGGCACAATGTCAAGGAGTCTTGACAAGGACCCAGGATGGACCCAGGTGCACTTTGAATCTGAAAGAACACCGGCATCCGTGACAGCTCAAACAGCTATATAGGTAGTCGAAGGTTCATTCTGCAGCGCCACTTTCATTTATGTAAGCCACGCGGGGTCACTCCAGAGCTCAGTCTGAATTGTGTGTGTCGTTCGTTCGAACAGGATCGGCTCACTCCAATGGCTGCTGCGCAAGTCTCTCTGACAGGACTGCCTCAAGCGGCTGCAGCCCAAAGTTCTCCACACAGGCGGCCTCCACCGGGCTGGCCTCTCGTGAAGGTCATCCTTGAGCATCTGATTCCACACGCAGACGAGGGATTCTCCACTTCTCTGTGTTGTGGAAACTATGGCCTTGTCTGGCTCCTCTTGTACGCTCTGAAGAGAGGGGAGGCGGAGTCCTGCGGGTCTCTGGAGGTGGTGGAGTTTTCTCCCTTCTTCCACAAAGCGAAGATGGCTGTTCTTGTTGCCTTCTTTCCGCCTTCCGTGAGGCACCTTCGTTTCCGACTGAGAAGTCTTTCGGTTGGCATCGCCAGATCTCTTTCTGGACTCCTGCAGTCCCAGGGCCTCCCTCTTCTTGAGAAGGTCCTGGACAAAAGGAAAGCGTGGCAGTGTACATACTTTTCGCCTCCCTTCCTTCTTCTCTGACGTCGCTAGACGTCCAAGAGGGTCTGATTGTGGGTACCGACTCAGCAGAGACGTGGCGGGTCCTTGGAGAGAAAATGGAAAGAGGGGAGTTGGGGAGGCTGAGTGAAGTAAAAGTATCAGCGGCGCATCTAGATGACTATCGTGCCCGCTTTTTCTTTCGTTTCGTTCCTGCCTCTCTTGAGTCTCTTTCCTTTTTTCCGTCGTACCACCGAGAACCCGGCTCCATGGCTGTAGGACGTCACGAGAGCGGTTGGATGAAGTACCTTTATCTTGGCCAGAGGATGAGAGGAGGCCACGCCTCTATTCTGAAAAGTCTCGACTTGACCGGCTGTGGCCTCTCTGAAGAGCAAGCCTGTGCTCTGTTCCCATACCTTCCTTCATCCCTCGAAAGTCTCAAGCTGACGGGAAACGATGAGTTTGGAAGGGAAGGCCAGGAAGAGCTCAGAAAGAGGCTCAGTGGGGAGACGGGAACAGAGGGGGGACTGAGTGCACTCAAGGTGCTACACGTGTCTTTTTTGTGCCTCAGTGCCAGTGAGAGTGGCAGTGGGGGAAGAAGTGAAAGCAGTCTTCCCGATGGTTCCGTCGACAGTGAAGAGAAGAGTGGGGGCTCCAAAGAATCGTCCGCGTCAGGGTCAGAGTCCGAGTCTGGAACCTCGAGTGAGGAGTCAGAGAGCGACTCAGAAAGCAGTGAGTCAGAGAGCCGGGGCTCTTCAGCCTCGAGTGAGTCGTCAGAGCCTGTGTCTTCGGATTCAGATGCGTCGACGGATAGTGCTTCAGAAGTGTGTGACCCCGCTCTGATTTCTTTCGTAGAGTCTCTCCCTCAGTCTCTCAAAGTTCTTGATATGGCCTTGAAAGGGCCCGGTCGTGATGATCTCAAATTTCTCCCGCTCGAATTTGTAGAACAGCTTTCGAAACGATTCTCTTCGGGGACTTTGTCTCTAACAGAATTGACACTGCGACATCCCTTCAGTCGCTCCTCAACCCCTTCTCTGTCTGAAGAGGGGGTTGTGTCTCTGTTCCCCTCCCTGCCCCCCTCACTAGAGTCCCTGCTTGCCGAATTTTCAGTCATGGGTGTCGAGAGTTGGGGACGCATTCGGGCAAGTCTCGCTGAGACAGGCCTGGGGGGTTCTCTGAAAACTCTGCATTTGAGAGGGCTGGAGAGAGAGGGTGCTCTCGTTCTCTTTCCTCTCCTCCCTTCGTCTCTAGAGACCCTCAGTCTTATCAACGAAGCAATTTTTTTTTTTGATACCTGGACGGTTGATTCCAGTGGGTGGAGAGCGTTGGGGGAGCGGTTTGACAGAGGGGATATGGGAAGTCTTTCAGAGTTGGAACTCGAAATCACAAATCTCGATGAAGAGACTTCCGAAACTTTCTTCAGCTCCCTACCGCCTTCTCTTGAGAAGCTGCTCATCTACATTGAGAACTCTCTCGACGTTCGTTCCTGGAGTGGATTTGCACACCGGCTTCAGTCGAAGCCCTTTGACTGCTTCCGAGAGCTTAAGCTCAAAGGGCTCAGTCGTTGTTTTCACAACGATGGTATGGAGGGTGTCATGCAAGGGCTTCCTTCCTCTCTGGAAAGTCTTCCGTTCTGGGACACGAGTACGCGAAATGAGGCGTGGACAGCTTTGGCGGAGAACATGGAGGGAGGGGGGCTGGGACGGTTGAGAGCTGGATTTGGACTGTCCCTTTTGGGGGTCCGGCCAATCGAATGAAATCGTTCGATCGATCTTCTCGGCGCTTCCTCCGTCTTTAGAATCGATGAGACTCTCGCAGACTGAGGTTGGGGCGAGTGGGTGGGAGACCTTGGGGAGAAAACTGAGAGGGGGTGGTCTGGATTCACTGAAAACTCTCGACATTTTCCAATATGGCCGAATCAGTGAGGCTCAGCCTGTATTGATAGGGGAAATAGAGCTCCAGTCCTTCCTGCCGTTCCTCTCCAGGTCTCTGCAACACTTCAAACTTTCAGACGGACATGAACTTCCTCCCAGTGCTTTCACTCCGTTGACCGATCGAGTTAAGCAACGAGAATTGCCCAATCTGCAGAAAGTGAGCTTTTGGGTGAGAGAGGATAACGAAGAAAATGATTCAAAGTCTCGTTCAGACTTGAATCGCGCTAGGCACTGCAAGTTAGAAGACTTCCTTCCTGCTTTCTGAACTGTTGCAGTCGATCACTAGATTTGATCATGATCTGCCAAGCAGTTTGCTACAATTTGCATGCAGTGGCATGATGTAGCATACAAGTCAAAAAAATATGCATTAAAAATTCTGTATGTATTTATTATGTACTATTTAAAGTTTTCACTTGTTACAAAAAAAAAAAAATGAAGGATATGGTGTTGCTGTTGTGCACAATTCTGCCTAGAAGCGGTTCCAAAGCTATAGCTGACTGTCTCAAGAAGGTCCATTCTGTCGATAAGGCAAGTTGAGGCGAATTGATCCGATTAGCATGCAGGCTTTCTTATCCCCCCCCCCCCATAAATGTGTATTCTGGGTTGTCCTCAAAGCCTTGCTAGTGGCTTGGGATTTGGTATCTCTAAATCTAGGATTTAACCCTCAATCATCATCATCATCAGACCGAGGGTGGAATCTTTCATAATGATTTTAAATTTAATTCAATCAGTTCTTTTAAAGTAGTGTTTAATGACTCGATCTCTCTTGTGAGACTGTTTACAATTAATGAATCAATACCTATGATTGTAACGTATCAATACCGGGATAAAATCGTGATGAATACCCAGAGGTGAATAAAATTCAATGCTTATTTAACATTTTTTATAAATGAAGCTATAATGAAAGTGCTATAGCTAGGAGTGCTATAATGAGACTGATATCATCATCTGATGATGATCATCAGATGATGATGATAATGTTGAGGGTTAAATCCTAGATCCAGCGATGCTAGATCCCAAGCCACTAACAAGGCTTTAAGGACAACCTGGGTTACAACCCAGAAAATGCATTCATAAGGGGGGGGGGGATGAGGAAACGTGCATTCCAATCGGATCGATTCGACTCAATCTGCCTGATCGAAACAATGAACTTTCTTGAGATACTCGGTGAGCGCTTTAGAACCGCTTCTGAGCAGGATTGTGCACAACAGCAACACCATTTCCTTCATTTTCTTCTTATTATCTGAAGTGCCCCTCCCTGTTGCACCTGCAACGCGTTGTGCAATCTGTATTCTTATGTCAATGGGCGCTTTCTGTATTACAATTTCGTAGAGTACTTTCAGCCTGTTTCGTTCCCTAGTTCGTTCCCTTTCTGTGTCTTTACCTTCCGTCAGGATATGAACCTCATCTTTGATCATACGCGAGGGGGACAAACACTTATCACACAGCCGTTCCGGTAGGGTTCTATCTATAAGACTATATCCCCCCCGGTTGGGTTCTATCTAGATCATCATCATCATCATACACAGTGCATTGCATACACAATCACCAAGCTTCGCTATCGGCCTAGGATAGTGACGTACATAAAAACTCATCAAAAAGTGTCACTATGATGAAAAATAACATAAAAATTATATGATAAAATTAAAAATCTACTGAAAAATCAATATTGCATCTATAATTGCACAATAATTTTGATCTCAAATTAAGCACCGTTGCGAATAGTTGCAAAGTTCATTCCTCAGTCTAAGGTTGCAAACACCATCAATGCATTATTTTTCTCTGCATCCCTAGGGGGGTTTCCATCTTTGGCACGGGCATTCCCTCATAAATTCATCAATTGCATGTGGATCGATGCAGCTCTGGCATGCAAGACCAGAGGACAAAGAAAGAACTTTGCACGGAAGAACTCCACGCAGTACTGTGACAGCTGTTTACTGTCGCTGACAGTCAGCGCAGGCAAAATCAAGAAGATCCCCGCACACCCCCACTTTATCGATCCTTTGGTCATGCGCCGCCAGCTAGGTTCTCTAAGCGTTCCTTCATGGAGCAGGTCAGGCAGAGGTCCGTGCAGGTTACGCAAAGCACATCTTCAGTTGTGCTGCCGTAGCGCTTGATCCTGTCGGGAATCCAGCGGGTGGGCGAAGAAGGAGGTCGGGTGTGACGAGGGAAGCAAAATCGTCAAGCGTCGCTGCAGGCAGACGGGAAGCAAAGAGAAAGGGGGGAGGGGGATCACATCGATTCCACAGACACACACCCAGAAGCGACAGGAGATCAAATTAAGGCAACAACAAATGTTTAAACTTCGTCGACCAGAGGCCCATTTCGGCCTTCCTCTCTGCTAGATTGCCAAGGGACTTTCTGGCGGCTTTCCCTACATGTTGTACAGTGTTTGATGGATTTTGTTCTTCCTTGTTCTGTTCGTTGGTGGTTCTGCATGCTCTCAAGTGTTGATGGTATTATCACTAGGTCAGGCTCCAATACGAGGGTCCCATGGGAAACAAGATGAAGGAGATGAAGGGCGGAAGAGTGAAAAATGCCCAAAAAGGCATCATAAGACAGACACAAAGGGATGAGAGCTATGAAAAATGACAATGAGCCTCTTGCGGGATATGGAGAGGCTTGTGCCTGCTTGTTGCATATCCTCCCTTCCGTTGCATATCCTCTTTTGTGCTAACACCAATGCACATGCTACAGCCAAGGATTTACATGCACTTTCTTCGCTAGCTCTCGTTTCTGTCTGACTCGACCGACTGACTCGGCTTGGACGTCCACTTCTCCCGAGCCCCCTTCTTCCACTCCCCTGCTCGGCACATGGCTGCATGATTTCAGGCAACCGCGGGAAAAACGAAAAAAAAAAAAAAACAGTCAAGAAACAGTGCAGTTGTTTCTCTTTACAGGGGCTGACAAATGTGGTGTTCGCATTCGTCTACCAACCATCGACTTGCAGGCAGGACAAGACACGAACAGAAGGAAACACAGACGTTTTCTTCATGTGTTTTTTTCGCTCTTGCTTTCATCCAGTCATTTGGTCGGTCGGTCGGTCGGTCAGTCAGTCATTCCGCCAAAAAGAAAAAGCAGAAGGACGGAAGGAGGTAACATAGTGAGAGCGAGAGAGAGAGAGAGAGAGAGAGAGAGAAAGAGAAAGAGAAAGGAAGGAAGGAAGGCAGGAAGGAATGATAGAAGGAAGAAAGAAAAAATGAATGAAAGAAAGAAAAAACCAAAGACAGGAAGGAAGGAAGGAAGGAAGGAAGAAAGAAAAGAAAAACGGGGGCAAACATAAAAACAAAAGATTGAAGCAAAAAATGGATCTCTGATAAGGTAAGCTGACTGACCATCCTTAGTTGTAAAGATCCCCTTTCCGTCTTGCATCCCGTCCCTGCATCAATCGATCAATCAATCGATCAATCAATCGATCAATCAATCAATCAATCAATCAATCAATCAATCATTCATTCATTCATTCATTCATTCAAACAGAGCAGCAGTGGAGGAGATGTCTTAGATCAATCGGTTTTGAGGATGGAGCAGACAAATACTCCACCTGCTTGCCTGTCTGGGTGCTGGCCCCAATACTGAACGACTTTCGCACAGATGCTCTTCTCGGAGCCTCTCTCTCTCTCTCTCTCTCTCTCTCTCTCTCTCTCTTGCGTGCGTGCGTGCGTGCGTGTGTGTGTGTGTGTGTGTGTGTGTGTGTGTGCGTGCGTGCGTTTGTTAGTTTTGTCTATCTGTCTGTCTATGCGTCCGTCTGTGTATAAGTCTCTCTGTCTGTGTGGGAGAGACAGAATCACAAAGAAAGAAACAAACAGAGAGGGAGAGGGAAAAATCGATGAGGGATCGAGGCAGGACCCAACGTTCTTTCTTTCTCACAATGAATTAATGGACCCACAACGGCAACAAGGAATAACATCACATGAAAGGAAGGCAGGCACACAAGACGAAAACGGCCGGCACCCTGCCTCTCCTTGCGTGTGTCTCCGTCTCTTTCTCTCTTCAACCATTTGCCTCCCTGTCTGCCTGCCTGGAAGGAAATAGACCCTCACCCACTCACCCACCCACTCACCCACTCACTCACTCACTCACCCACCCACCCACTCACTCACTCACCCACCCACCCACTCACTCACTCACTCACCCACCCACTCACTCACTCACTCACCCACTCACTCACTCACTCACTCACCCACCCACTCACCCACTCACTCACTCATCCACTCACTCACTTCCAGATGCCCAGATGGAACCTGCCGTCTGCCCAGCGGAAGAGCCCCACTCCGTTCTTCTTATCCTCTCTGTACGCGCCCTCGTACATACGCCCGTCTGCCCAGACCATCCTTCCGTACCCATCAAACTGATTCTGCTTCCACTCTCCCGTATACACGCGACCATCACTCCACTGCACACACACATGTAGCAGAGAGGAAGAAATAATTACAAAAAAGAATTCAGGGCAAATCTGATCAGGAATGAAGCGTCAAAGCAGACCAAGCAAAGAGAACAAATGCAAGACGACACAGAGAAAGGAAGGGAGAGAAACAAGAGAATACACTGCCTCCAGAGGACAAGAAGAGAGAAAAGAGAGCTGTCCACAGACTCCTCCAGCTAGGCTGTTAAGTCAACAGCACCCCCAAAAAGAAGGACAAATCAGGTTCCGGCCACCCCCCCTTCACAGACTCACCTCGTACTGTCCGAATCCCTCGTAGTAATCATCTGCATCCATGCATGCACAGTCGTTCGGAAGGAAGCACAAAGCTTTGGTCAGGCTGAAGTATACCTTTTGACAGAGCAATACAGAAGCACACACACACTAGGCAAACATGCAGAACGGAACTCCCCTGGCCCCGGTACGCAAATAAGTTCTTTAATGATTCCAGGACAGAGAATCAATCCCTCCAACCAGCAAACAGAGAGGCGGACGGGAAGGGAAGAAGGTATGCGGGCCGACTTGGGGGATGTGTTCACAGAGAATGAGAAAATACACACACGAGCGCACAGCCCCTCTCTTGTATTTTCAGCAGAAGGAACAGACATCAAGAAAGTCACTCACCCTTGAAGTCGCCTGTGTATGTCCATCCTTCCTCCACGCTCTGCCATCTGCCTTTGCCGGTCTTCTTTCCGTTCCTGCACAGTACAAGGGGGACGGACATGGAAGAAAAATTTGTGTCAAGCTGCGTGTATGCGTGTTTGAAATTTTGAATTCGGCATCTGTTTGGTGGCAAATCCCACACGATGGGGCCAGACGCAGCAGGCAAGCTCTTCATTCTCTCCCAGCAGCAACTGGAGAGACTTTCTTGCGAGGTTTCTTCCTTCTTCTCATGCAAAATCCTCAATGTTCTTTTGCTGCTGTGTTCTGTCTCACTTCATTTCGCCGAGGGACAGAAACATGCATTTCCAAGAAAAGCAAATGGTGAATGGACAAACAAACGCGGATGCTTGCAAACGACTTGGTGTTTGACATCACGATCGACACGGAAAGTTCCAGAATGACCGGTCCCTCCCAGTGAAGGGCCACTCCGACTCACTCGAACGACCCCTCGAAGATGCTTCCATCCGCTCTCGTCTCCTTCGCGTGCCCGTGAGGAAGGTCGTCCGCAAATTCTCCCTCTAGCACTGTGCCGTTCGACACTTCGCACCTTCCCTTCCCCGCTGCCCTGCCTTGCTTCCACTCTCCTTCGTATTTACTTCTGCAACCAACAAGGCCAGAGATATGATAGGGGCATGGAGTGCCGATCAAACGATTGTCTCTCTTCTCCCAGGAAAAAGAGAGCCCTGAGCAAAAGTGACACAGGCGTAGTGTGGAGGAGGCGAGATTGGAATGAATAACAGAGAGAGGCGCCCATGAGAGAGACAAGGTGGCGTGAGAGAGACCGAAAGGAACCGACGCGACGGCTCAGCGCGGGGGGAGGGGGACGCCACCTACTCACCCACTCACCGACCCGTCATTGTAAAGAATCACCCCCTTCTTTGCCGAGGGGTCTCCCTGCAGTGTTCTGTCCTCCATATACGAATTTTCTTTCCCCCCGTGGTCCCTGGGCGTCAGGCCGGAGAAGGCCGTGTCCCGGGGTTCTGGCCGCATCACGCCATCTGCTGCGGGGTATTCTTGGACCTGCACGGTATTAGAAACGACATATACAGAGTCATCACGCAGGATGGCGGGTTGAGTATTACGCAGAAACCGGCGGATACATAATGGTGGGGTGGGGCGGAAGGGCGAAGGTGCCGACAACGGACGGCACGACGGAAATGGGCCCTGCGCTCTCAAGCAGGACATTAATCAGCACAACGACAAACATCAATGCGCGCAAAAATGAAGCAGAAAGCCGGCGTCCGCAGGCTCTGACACCTGCTACAGGTCCGGTCCCGCCCCCATCTTTGATGAGTTCAAGTCCAATGCATACGTTTGATCTGCTCACAGTCGCATGCGCAGAACAAAACGACACATTGCTGGCATCCTCAAGTTAGACTTACAATTCGGGGAACTTCAAGATGACTTCCCGACTCTCCTGCAAGCATCAGAAGAGGGCAGAACTCAGATCAACTAGATAGAGGTATCTTGACGAAGAGGTCCTTGCATAAAGCTAGCAATTCACATCTCATGTTCACAGCCTAATTCGGGCATAGCAGACAATCCAAGGCCTTTGCAGTCGCCTACCTTTCTTGTCTGCGCAGCAGCACATAGAGCCCCCCATTCTGCCGTTACAGAGGGAAGAGGCTGCCAATGCGCCCAGCGAGTTCAGACTGATCGATTGATGGCCTCGCCAGCTCTCGGCCGGTCTCGGGCGAGTTTTACTGAAGACCTAGCTGGGGTTGATCGTCAGCTGTTCAGGCCTCACAAGAGTATCGACTGAGGTTTCTTCTCTCAAACAGGAATGAATAAGAGTTGGTGACCATCCGACTCCGAAGTTTTGATCCGACGAAGAGCCGGCAGTGAACTTCGGCTCAACAAAGTTGCACAAGAGCAGGAGGGCTTTTATTCATATACTGCGGGGTCGGGGCCGCGCGGGGGGCCGCGGGGCCGGGCCTCGCCGCCGCGCGGGCCTCGCGGCGGGCCAATGCATGCATCGGGCCGTCTACGCGTGCATACGCGTGCTGCGTGGCATGCAAGGAATTAAGATACAGCTTTGTGGAAGAACTTGAAGTTCAGAGGCAGAAAAGCAACACCGTAAGTAGGTTGGGCTCATGCAAAGACACAGCAGCCGTTCGACAATGATGATCTATCCACAGCTGTCTGTATGTCTTGGTTCCTGACTTGTTGCTGCCGAAGCGTTTTATCCTTTTGATACTTCTCTTTTTCGACTTGAACCTGCAGTCCGCAGGGGGCAGTCTCTCAATTGCTCGATCTTCTCATCTGTGCGATCTCAGTGACGGATCCCGCTGATTGCTTGATCCGTCATGCTGCAAGACGCTGCAGACCGTCCATCAAGTAGTTACAGGGAAGGCAATGGCCAGGCAGTAGACGTGGAGCAAGGTGGACCGAGAGGAAGTCAACAGGGGTCGAGACGGGAAGGCAATGGGGAGGAAGCAGAACTCTCCACCCCTCCTGATTTTGCAGCACTGAGTTCAGATCTCATTACAGGCGTTTTGAATATGTCCACGTCAATCAAGCAGACGGATCCTGCACCGTTGCACTTCCCCTACTGCCACCGCATACCACCTGTGGTCGTCGGACAGGAGGCAAAAGATGTGTCGTCAACACTCGCAAACCGCCTCCGACAGCCTCCTCGAGCCTCTTACCACATCATAGAAGCGTATGCGAAGATGAAGCGCATTCGGCTCTTATCTTTCGTTGACGCTTTACTGGTTGCTGGTTGGGTTTTCAGAAGCTATTATCTTGCCATTGCGACGATCGTCCCTTTGTTTTTTGGAGTTTTGGGCTCCACGTTCTTCAGTCGATTTCTTTTGTATTCGTATGCAATCCTGTTGGTGCCGATTCTGTTGGTTCGGTGTGGTCTGTTTGCACTTGAACCCGAGCCCCAATTAGGGATCCCTCCCTACGTCGCTCTGGTGATAGACATCTTGGGGGTCTGCTGGGAGACCATCTTCCTGTTCTGCCCGCTGTTGTCGTTTGCCTCCATGATCATGTCGGTGTCTTTGGAGGACCTAGAGGAACTCCGGCAGAGGCAGAAGGCGAGATTTGGAAAGACTTTGAACCTTAGGTGACCAGTCCGCATGAAAGACGGTCGACGCATGTATAGAGGGGTCGTCTGCATGTTGATAGTTTGATGCATGATTCAATTAAGTCCCTGGATGAATGACATGAAACTGCATGTGTGCGCACGTCTCCTCCACTCCTTCCAACGGATCCCTTTCCACTCCCCCAACGCCCGCCGCCCCCTCCATCCCAATTTGTGTTCCCACAACAACCTACAGATACTACAGAACCCCCTCAGGCTTTACCTACACAGTTCCCGTGACTCTCCCCACCTACACGTACCCTTTCTTCTCTACTGTGGGAAGGTACTCGACAGGAAACCCCGCACTCGATGCCGCATAGTCCCTCTGACTAAGAGTTCTATCCGCTGCTGGTTCCCTCCTCCCATTTTGTCTGCGGATGATTTTGTCTATCCGACTCATCGGTGGACAAGTGTGGTTTCGCTTCCTCTTACCTTTCCTCTAAGAATCCTCTTCGATCCTACCTTTGATCCTCCGGTCCGGCCTTTCCGTTCTCCTCCCAAATTTTTGGAAAGACTCTCTCAAAATTGCTCCGCAGCCTAGCCCGCAGCAAGCATCTTTGGTGCTCTTCATACCTCTGAAAGACTCAGTGAAAGTCCTAGTGAAAGTCACGACAGTGACACGACTTCCCTTCATTCCTTTCACTTCCTTTAATTGAAATTAATTCTTTCAGGCTCTTTCTGAACTTCCCTGAGAGAGCTCCCTCTCGCAAGATGACGCTTTTCTATACTGAAAATTTCTTTTACTTCTAAAATAATATAAAAAATAATGGGCTAAATTATGCTAATTAAATTCTTTTCTTTTTAATCATTTTCGATTTTTTAAAATATATTTTCAATGATATAGTACAATCACTCTAGCAATATTTTATAATATTCTAGGAACTAGTCTAGGAATCACTGAGGATCATCCATAACAGTATACCTTCAATTTTAATTGTAAGACGTGCAGGCAGCGTGACAGCACTGACAGGCTTTATAGTATTAATTAATTGCCAATGTGCGGTTATCACTAATAACACTAGCAATGACATCAACTCAATTTTGAATTAATTTAATTTAATTAGAGTTTTCAACTTTTCATGAGACTTCGCATTTAGCTTCGCATAGTACGACACATACACAAATTCAAGTTTGAAATGACAATTTAACTAGCAGTTTAATTTGGCAAACTTTTAAAATTAAAACAATATTATCCCCTCCTATCTTAATTAGTTCTAACATGCAACTACTACCAGCATTGGTCTAGCTAGCAAGTTGCCAGTAGTTACCAGCTAGCAACTCCAACATAATGCATGTTTGCTATTATAGCTCACCACCATTTGCCACGTAAAATTCATTTTCTGATGCTTCAGCTAAGGCTCTTGAAAGCCGCTCTTCTAGCCGCTCTTTTTACTAGCTGATTCGACCAAGCCCATACAAACTCATAAACGATCTCATCCCCAGCACTGCCAGCAGTGGCAATTCAGAATAGCCGTCAGGCCCTTGCTGAAGTAGCCTTCAAGTAGCTGAGGGCTCGAATTCTTCTTTCGCTGCTTTCTCCAGCCTCAAAAGATTTGACCAAAGCAGCTCATATTCCTGTTTTGCATCACTTCCGCGCTCATTTAAGTTCCAAGCTGCAATTCGTAAAAACGGGAAAGGAACGAACAAACAATGTCATGCTCATGCAAACAATCTTCTCAAGTAAACTAAGACATTTTGATTCCACGCATACATGTACATATACACATATATACCTACATACATATACATATCTGAACCTCATTCTTCCAGACCTCTTCCTCGTTCCCCCCTTCTTCGTCAATAAATGAACACGCATGTACATAGACGTCACAGAGTCTGCATTTCAAAGCGACCGAAAGTCCCTTTGAATGTTGTCCCTTGTGTTGCAACGATGCTTATTTTCTTTGGTCCCCTCTCAGCAGTACCCATACGGAGAATCGTAGTGAAGAATCCTGGAAGAATTATGAGGAATCCTGCACAGAGAGAGAGAGAGAGAGAGAGAGAGAGTTAATCACAGTAAGTCTGACGCTCTGCAGGAGCTCTATTCTTTTCTTCTCTTTGTGATGCAATCAATAGAATCGTTGTGTAGACCAGATATGCAGATTTATATACACGCAGAGAGCCGACCATATTCACACATCTGCCTGCGCAGCAAAATCCTTTTCTTTCCTTATTCTGATCATGTCTACACATACTTGTTCACCACTACATGTGTCAGGCTGCGGCAAAGAGAAAGCGAACCGACTCACCTGTAAACCTAGCTGCAAAGGGAATGAATATCTTCTAGCCCAGCACCGCCAGTTCCTTCAGTGGATCCTGCTCCCTCTGTCCAGACACGTTCGAAGCCCTGCATGATGAGTGAGTGTATTCAAAGGCGGATCATGAGGAAAGCAACACCCATGCATGCATGCATGGTAGATTCCTTCATTCACTCCCAAAAGATGGGGGGGATTCATATCATGCAATCAAGAGATCGAAACTCCCATTGGCAAGGCGTCCAAAGAGCCCATGCATATGCAGCAACAGGCAGACAGACTATGTCAGGAGAGCGACTGTTTGAAATGTACGTCCGATCCATAGCATAGAGTGAAGAATAGATGGAAAATGCATCTTGACCCACACGGTACCAACACAGAGCAACAGATCCCGTAAAAACTTTGAATTAGCAGAAAGAAGTACAGTAACTGCTCGTCCCCTTTCTTTTTCGAGAAGTGAAGGTCAAACAGATGAGAAACAGAGGGGGAATAAGAGGACAGAGACGGACATAAAGACCCAGTTCATCGACATAAGCACTGCTTGTCGTCAGAGTCTGTCTCTTTAAAGGAAAGCGAACCAAAGAAAGGAGAGAGAAAGCGCTGCATGAGCCAGCTCATCTACCCATAGAGCATCCAGACAACAACAAATTTACCCACCTTTTGTGTCATACTCCCCTCACGCTCTGATACGTCCGGTCCCTCGCTATCCATTCCCTAATCGGTGGGACCTGCAGGGAGACACACAGTGGGGAGAGCCAAAAGAGTAGTGTAGCTGCTGCTCTCCAAATTAAGAGGACAGAAAAAGCACGAATCAAGGAACGGAAGGAGGCGACGAACCACACGACGCCAGACACCGATGTCCTCGGCTGCCCGCAAAGCTCCGCTCCTATAATTGGCTCAGAAAAGCGTCAAAACCACCGTGGCCCCAAAAAGCGATTCAAACGGATTCAAGCGAAGCGCAGGGGGCACTAGGAGGCACTTACCATAGCGTGCGTCAATGCAACGTCAACTAGTGTAAACCACGTGCATCAACCAGTGTTTTTCTTGCTTTCCGGGGCCGTTCGCAAGCTAAGCCTTGCTTGCTTCAGATTTCTGTGTATACATGATGGCAGCTGCCAGGCAGCAAACCTCCCTAAACTTAAGTACCACTTGAAAAAATATAATCAAGATGATCTCGATCTATCTATGGTATCGTTTTTTAAGAGACCATCCACGCGATTGTCCACGCTTGTGGTATGGACGATTAAGACACCGTCCAGATATGCGGCTTTGGCCTTCAAGACACTCAAAAAGATCTGTGCCTGCAGTATGGACTAAGCCAAACTTTCAAGCTTATACAAAAATGCGGCTGAAACTTTCAAGTGGTAGTTAGATTCAAGAAGGTCAGACAACATGCATACCTGGGTCCTCGCCGGTCCTCGCATCATTTGTATAGACCGCTACGAAACAGCCTTTTTGGCATGACGGGGTCCATACATGCATGCCGGTATACGATGGCACAGGTGGCTACAAGTGGCAAAGAACTATAAACAACCAGCCCTGAATGCGCCAGACTGAGTATGACTCATGTGTACACTCGCTGTTTATTATATTACTAAATATTTTAAAAACAATATTCATTATGTTGAGAGTAATTTGAAATTGTTATTACATTAATCAAATTAAAGTTATTAAACACTGATAATATCAAACATAAAAATAAAACTGCCTCATGTGTTGTTGTGCTCACCCCCCTACAGCTATGAAGATTTTGATTCGTTGGCGTAACTTTCTTGGTCCTTTGATCGGTGCAGCCGGTGCTTAGTAACTTTCTTGGTTAGCTTTAATCTAGGAGGCGTAACTTTCTCGGTGGGGTTTGATCCGAGGGTGGTAACTTTGTCAGTGGGCGAGCCGCGGGCGCCAAAGGCGCCCAAACATGTACCACCCCGCATCAGAGCGTGCCACTATAAGCAGGGCACTCACGCCCAGATCGAACTCCATGCTTGCTCATCCGAATGTTAGAAATTTTTCAGGGCCCATGTTGTGTTACCCAAAATTTTTTGGAAGAGCAAAATTAGTGCTGAACTTAGCTAAACTGCCCTCTGAGGATGAATTTATGCTTCAGAGGGCGTCACAGTCTTGTTTACGCTGTTATGCACGGTTGTTTAGCGTTGCCAGTGTTTAGAGAGTGTATCATATTAAATTCTGACGTACCGTTAACGCGCTGGGAAGAAAAAGAATGTTGACTATCAATGTAGGAAAAAAAGAAAGAGACATGTTTTTTTATCTCATTCACGATTCTTCATGGATCTCTTCTTTTAAAACGGCTGCCTAAGTTGTGACGTTTGCGTGATCCAACTTGTGCAGACTGACTGTGACTATGTGAAGTATGAAAGAAACTGAAGAGAACCCAGAAGAGAACTGAGCAACGTTCCCCCTTCTAACTTCTTCAACTTCTTGGTAGAGTTTACTTCAACTTTTTGGAGTAATTTTAGTTCCAATCTACGTAACTTTCTCGGTCACTAACTTGGTTATTTGATCTAAAATCTGTAACTTTCTTGGTCATTCAAGTTTGATTAAGGGATGGAAAAGTACCTTCATAGCTTCAGAGGGGGTAGCAACGATATTTACTGCCTATTGCTACTATACGTTAGAAATGTAGAAATAGGTTAATGACGATAGCATGAAATGATAATGAAATAAAAATCGTAAATTTTGATTAATACTGGGATTAATATAAAGAAGTTTTCTGAAATCTTTAGGATGTTTAACTATATAGTAAATATTATACTAGATATAGCTAAGTATCGACTCAGATCATAGACTCATAGTTCTAATAATACGCCAGTGGTTTTTAAAGCTAGTTCTAAGATATACAAGACTCTAGATAATAGTAATGACGATACCACTAGCGATAATGGTTTGTAGCAAAACTGGTAAATACGACGTTTAAACTTTAAACCATTGCCAATTACTTATCAACAGAAACGAATGACATGCAGTGTGATACACACTGAATGTGACGCAATTTCGAGTGCAATTTGTTGCGGAAAGATGCACTATACGCTGCTGATTTCTGTGTTGTTTTTCAAATCTACCACAAAATATGGAAAGCAGCCTCTCCGTCTAAGTTAAACCCAATTCAAGATCTGGAGGGTCTCCAACAGGCCTCCCTGCACCGCGTATCAATCCACCGGCAGCCATTGGAAACCCCCCGGAGTCCCCTCTCTTTCCTTTCAGTTCCGGTGAAGCCAGCGGAACCGGTCGGGGCCCATCTGACTCGGACAACAACATTCTCCCCCCTCCCGGATCCCTAGACGATGCTGGTCGTCCCTCCTCATCCCCCCCCGATCTCTCTTCCCCTCCCCTGTTATGCAACCGAGCGCGAGTTCCTCTGAAAGCCGACGGACGGGTAGAGGCCGAGCCCCTCTCCCGACCGGCCCCACTCGGAGCAGGACCCCCCCCCGCGGCATCTACAAGGTCCGGTGACCCTTCAGATGCCCTCGGACCCCGCCCCCCCCCCTCTTTTTCTTTTTCTCTTTCCCTCTTCCACCTATTACTCTGCCTACGCCCTCCATGTCCCTGACCTGAACTCTCACTGCCCCCCTCTCTCCCTCTCCCCACCGGCAAGACGCTCTCTTCAACGGTTGCGTCGGCAGGCTCTCTTCGGTTCGTCTCGGGGTCCTGCACGCAATCATGTGATCACCCTTGTTCATACAAAATCAACCGACACCAACAGATCCAACCACAGTCAGATTGTTTCGTTCCTTCTTTCCCGTCTCCTTTTCACGTACACCACTGATAAAACTGACAGGCAGACAAAGTGACGGAAAAGCAAAGGAAGAAAAACTACGCCCGCCCGCTGCTCACACACACTCATGAACGCACCACAACTAGACAGGGAGATGTATGAAGAGACAGAGAGAAGGAGGAGAACAATAAGTCGACAAAAAGGCACGCAAACACACGACAAGAGAGGTGAATCACTCACTTCCTTCCTTCTTTCTTTCCTGACTGACTGACTGACTGACTGGCTGCCTGGCTGACTGATTGACTGACTGATTGACTGACTGACACGGTAGTGTGCCACCTTTGCGTGTTCCTCTGGTCCAAAGGTGAGGGCCAAAATGAATCCCCTGCCCATGCAGAGATACGACGACGATGCACCCCTTTGCTTCTCCTTCTGCTGCTGATGTACAGTCGACATGTTCGCACTTGACTCCCTCTTGTTCTCCTTCTCAGCAGACCCCACACCTAGGCCTGCCGGGCCTGCCGGGGGGCTCCCAATGGACCCTGCAGGGCTCCGGGGCCCTCCATTTCTTCTCCCCCCATCTCCCTGAGAGGACGGTGAGGGTCCCTTCAGTCCCTCCATCAGCACCCTCTCTGTGACTCTTCGAAGAAACTTTTCCCTCTCAACAACCCGCTCCTCGAGGTCAGGCATCCAGGAGAACACCCGAAATAAAAACTGGTCGGCTTTCAGACGCCAGGGAGAGTCTCTGCATGCATGAGAGCGTCAATCAGCCGACAAAAAGAAAACAAAGGAGCAGACGCAAAAAGAAAACAGAGGCTTCTGATACATATCAGGACTATGGCAGAGAGAGTGAAAGGAGTGCGTTGTAAAGAGGGAAAAGCAGTGAGAAAAGGAGGTCAACAGATCAAAGAAATGCGCGCACGAACGGGGCAAGATCATGAGAGAAGGAAACGTCAAGGAGAGGAAGGGAAACGCAAACAGAAGCAGGGACTGCAAAGGCGGAAAGTGTGCGCACAGACTGCCAGAGGCTACAGCAAGAGTAGGAACGCATCAGCCGAAAAAAACGACCACACAAAACGTCTGTGACACATCGGCCAGACCCACCTAAGGAAAGCAATTTGATTCACCAGAGCGATGTAGTCAATCAGAGGACCGGCTTGCAACGGATCTGCAGAGTCGGTTGGTCGGACAGACAGTTGATGTGCAATTAATAAATGGCTTCGCAAAAAAAAAAAAACAGTCAACACGCTGTGAATCTGTCATAGAGATCAATCAGCCAAGCTATTCAAGTCTATCAGAATCTCCGCAGGTGAATCAGAAACAATGAGAGGGCACCAGGCACGGCAACCCCCCAAGACGCCACCCGCAAACACGCCTAGACGCGGGCACACTCACAGAGAAAGAGAAAAGGAATGGGGAAAAAAGCTGCACAGGCAGACAAAGACAAAACAAGGTAGCTGCACGCTCGTGAGGCCGAGTACATCGAATGCACCCAACAAAAGAGGACTCAGAACACACACACACACACACACACACACACACACACACTCACACACACACACACACACACACACACACAACAAGCGATCATGTCTATCCCACGCATGTGCGTTCAGACAAACAAACAATCACCTTCCTTCATCGATCTATCCGACCCCCTCCCATGCACTGACTGACTTCCATCAGGCGCCGTTCGATAAATTTGAAGAAATTTGCACATCGGAATCAGAAAAGCAAACGGCAGCACGATGCCCGCAAGAACCCATTTGACGACCAGAGGAGCACACCTGCAATTCACA
Source organism: Chromera velia (assembly GCA_018398765.1). Taxonomy (NCBI): domain Eukaryota; family Chromeraceae; genus Chromera; species Chromera velia. Next base: position 28,613 of record JAHBMJ010004965.1, on the reverse strand, counting down.
GAGAAAACAGACAGACACCAAAGCAGACTGTCATCAGAGGCCCTGAAACGCACGGAAGCCATCAATCTGCCCTGCAAGCCTTTGACTCGCTGTTTCACTGAATAAGTGTTGAGCAGAGCAGGATGCATCAAAGAAAAACTTCCTTTCTATGCTTTTCGATTGTAATTCTCTCTCTGAAGAATTCAGGGGCCAACACGAAGCTTCCTCTTTTCATTCATTCGAAGGTCAACTCCGGTGAGACGAGAGGGGTCTGTTGCATTTCAGCAAATCAATCGGCACAAAACTCTAAGTCGGAAAACGAGTATGATCATTCATGCATGGAGTGATCAACAACGACCGCAAGCAGATCAATCCGATTGACGAAAGAAAGAAAGCAGAGCAATTTATATGGGGGGAAGAAAGATAGAGTTCTGTGCACCGTTCTACAACTGGAGAAGTCCTTCCAAAAAGAGGAGCCAGCCAGGGGGGTCTGTCTCTCTCCATTCGTTCCTTCTCTTTCGGGCCGACTGATAGAGACTTTCCGGAGCCCCACTACTCTACTTTCTTTTCTTCCCTTACCAATTTTTGCCTCCTCTCCTCTCCTCCCCCCCTCTTCGTCCACTTTTCTTCTCTTCAAAATCTGTGAATGAAAAGACGTGGAAGGAGGACACGTACCTACCCACACACCCACCCACCTGGCTTTTCGTTGTTTGTGCACCGCCGAGTCCACTGCCCTCGCCGACCGTTCCCTGAAGGGTTGCCACCACCTCGGAGGTCCCCCTTCTTCTACGGTCAGGCCCTGGAAGAACCGCCGAAAAAAGTGGAAAGAGGGCGTGAACCTGCAGAAGAACGAAGGGGAGAGGGAGGGCAGTGAATTCAGAGGGAAGCAGACAGAAGGAGAACACCAAAGAAAGAAAGCGAGAAGAGAGGACTGCAGGAACAGAAGGGACGGACAGGGAGGGAGGAAGGAAGAGAAAAGAAAAAAAGCAACAGATATGGATAGCACGCGGAAAACTTCCGGGCCACATTTCCTGAGAGGTGACCAAAACAAAACGTCTCCTCGAACAGACAAATTGACAGTGGAGAGAGTTCGCACTGACACAAGCGAGGAGATTCCAGAGATTTGGATCACCGATGCTATCGTTCTCCATCGGTCTCTTTTGTAACAATGGAATACCAGAGACCCCGTCAGAATGACCAAGAGGATGAACTCAACCCTGCAAACGTGCATGGATACATGGGAGTGAAGAGAGGGAGAAAAACAGAGATGGGACAGACGAGGAAAAGATGCAGAAAAAGTGGACCACGGAGAAGCAGAAGAAGACCCCGCACCCTCCGACGTTTTTGGTGGGGGGGCCGGGGGACATTTTGCTGATCACAAAAGGAGAAGGGGAAAGGTATGAAGGCAGGTCCGCTCGGGCCCGGAGAGAGAAAGGGGGGGCTTTGGGGGCAAACAGACTGAGATATCGAGAAGCGGTCTTCGACACAGGGGGGTTGAGGGGATTGACTGAGCAACACTTGCCACACCCCCTTTTCTCTCGTATTCAGACCGCCAACCCTTTTCAGCTATGCATCAGTGTGAGACAAAACCCTCATACACAGTGTGAGACAGTACTGACCAGACTTGGGCCTGGAACATGGAGAAGACGAATTTTTGGTCTTGAAATTGTCCCTCGATGATGTCGTGGAATTGTATAAGCAAACTAAACTGCCGGATAATGTAATAGCTGTTCAAGCACACCGCAGCCAATCGAGCTGTCCCCTCAGTGTATCGTCCACACAGCCCGCACGTATTACCCTCTTCTGTGGCAAGAATGTCATCAATGTTCTTCTGCTGAATCCACCACGGGTTGAACCGCAACCAGAACTTGCGGTGAAGTGTGGAGAGCACCTTCGCCCTCTGCCCTATCAGACGGTCTCCGCTTTCTCCGAGCTCAAATTCGTCGTCTTGAAAGCCCCGTGAAAGATCGGCAGCAGCTGGACGGTCGATCGTCCTGCTTGGCTGAGACATTTCTTTCTACAAGAAGCTAGTTCATGATGTTGTCACTGAAGCAACACTTGACGACATGCCCCGCATGAAAGTCTGGCAGTCAGGCAAGGTATATCAATACTTGGGGTCATCTCCTTGAGCAGGCACAAGAGGGTTATTAATAGATAGTTCTGCTATCTGCGGGGGGAATCATGGAAAAGGTCTGGTCCGACAAGCTGGGAAGCATGATCAAGCATCATCATGCATACACGTTTTCACCTACATGCAGCGTATTGCAGCGTCTCTTGCAAGTCTTTGCGTGCATGGCCCCGGAAAGCGAAGCGGGGGGCACTTACAAAACAAAAATACCAAAAATACCCCAGCCCATGGCCCGGAAAGCGAAGCTGAGAGGGCACTTGACAAAAATTGCACCCCCCTAGACCACACGGATGGCTGCGTCCGACGTTTACAGGAAGATCTAACGCACGCCAAGCTCGGCCCCGGAAAGATAATTCAGCTGAGGAGGCACTTTCCAAATTTAAAGCAGGGGCAACAAGAATAAATTTCGCTTTCCGGGCCATTCGCACGGAGTGCGTCAGATGGCTGTGTCTAACGGACCTCCCTAAACCTAATGTCCACTTGAAAAAAAAATATCAAGATCATCCGCGCCTGCGCGACCAATCAAGTCTATCCAAATTTATGGCCTAGCAAATCTCATTCAAAGAATATTTAAAAAAAAATGAAAAATAATAACGTATAAATAAATCGATATATTGCCTTTAAAATACTATTCATGCCTAGGTTTCGTACATATCATCATACATAATCATACAATATCAATATTATATCCTAAATTACATCATGCATAGCTCGATACCAGTATACGGTCATATATAATATCTCTATTCATTCATCTTCTGAATCAAAATCAGCAAAATTGCTCAACCTGCAGATTTCACGGGCTTGCACCTGCGTTTAGTGAGCTTGCACTCTAAAACCGCGTGCTTGACAAAGAGTAAGCCTCTTTTGTTGCTCTTGTCTCTCTGCTTCTCTCTGCTGGGCCTCACTCTATTCTTCCCCAGCCGCTGCCAGAAAATTTGAAGATGAAGAAGCTTGGGCAGAGCCTGCAAGCGGAGAGGCAACTTATTAATTGTTGTGATGAAGACACAAGAAGGGGGCTGGGAAGGTACGGAGACCGTTCACGAAAATCTGTATTCAAAATTTGTCTACAGTATGTCTCCTAAGTGGGGAGACCACTGCAGTAGCTGTCTCGCATCTGCGTACAAGTTAAACACAATTGCCCTTCCCACTTCCTTAACAGGATTTCTTCCCTCAGTCAGGGTGAAAGAGCGGGCACGAAACTCATTTCTGGCCTCCTGTTTGCTCAATGAAGACAGGCGGTTCACTGAAATTGCTCTTTGTCTCTTTCGCCTTCTCTGCCTCACTACGTTGGACTGCTGAGTATATACTACAAATTGATCTCCGTATAGGCAGTTGTAGTAGAAGAAGGAGCTTCAGGGTTGTTTGGATCTAGGTTTGGATATACTTGCACTTCGGCTAGCACTTCGGGAGATGGGTAGACACGCCTACGTATCTAGACATGCATGCAGCTGCAATTTTTTAGACACCTAGCTGCATGCGGCGCTGCCTTTCAAGACACCGCCCGTGCCTGCGGCACAGCCAGTCAAGACACTGCCCGCGCCTGCGGCGCTGCCTTTCAAGACACCGCCCGCACCTGCGGCGCGGGCCTTCAAGATACCGCTCACGCCTGCGGCGCAGGTGTTCAAGCCTATCTAAAAATGCGGCCCCACCATTCAAGTGGATCTTAGGTTCAGGGAGGTAGTCCAATGTTTACAGGAAGATCTGATGCACGCCAAGCTTGGCCCCGGAAAGACAATTCAGCTGAGGAGGCACTTTCTAAATTTAAAGCAGGGGCAATAAGAATAAATTTCGCTTTCCGGGCCATTCGCATGGAGTGCGTCAGATGTACGATCATGCACGCAGTGTCTTTCACCAAAAAAAGGCCCCGAAAAGATCCCGCCCAAATGGTCTAAAAAAGCGTAAACCCGACTTCAACCCATCGCCATGCATGCGTGTGTCAGATATAGGTGGCCCCGGAAAGCGACCACGAAAAGGCTGAATTTGCGCTATGCGTGCGTCAGAGCTAGTCAAAGCATACCCCCGGGCTTTTTTCCTAGGAAAGGGGGGGTTCTACGACTTTTCCCGTGGGGGAGGGGGGGGATCGGCGTGATGGCTGGCCAGTGGCAGTTCTTATTTTTATTGCTTTCCAGGGCTGTTCGCAAGCTTGCTTGCGTTAGATGCATGGCCGCGCGCATGGCCCCGGCACGCGGGACCAGCTGGCTAGGTCCGGCCATCAGCCATTGCATGCATGGTTCTGCCAACTCAGCGGCGCATGCAGGGGTACAAGGTAGGTTATACTCCTGTACAAAGGTGAATGCTAGCTGCAGCTGTTTTTTATGGCAGTAATTGGCAGTACGTTGCCCTCGTCTGAGTCGCCTTGAAGTGTCTATTTTTTGTGTTGTTCTTTATAGTTGACAGAGAGAAGTACGTGCTCTGTCTGCTCCCGACTGACAGTCCACACCCCCGGAGACAGAAAGTGTACCCCCCCCAGGCTTGACCATCTCTCCCATTCTCTCCCCCCCCATAATAGCGGACCCGCTCGACGTCTCAAGCATCGGAGAAAACTTCCAAATGAGGTTAAAATTGAGTTCATAATCTTATTGTGACGCGACACTTGTGAATTCCTTATTCGTATTAATGCGTGACTCCTTTTGTCCAAGACGCTGTCTCTCGTGTGTTGTTTATCGACGTATCACAGTGTTTCTAGCCTCTTGAAGCCCATGTGTTGGGCTTCAATTGGGAGCTCTGCATGCATATGGAAATACACTATGGTCCTGTGATGTATCTGCCTGTGAGATGCTTACAGCTAGGTGGCGCTCTGGGGAGTCAGCATGAGTCAGCCCGAAAGTGTGACCTAATTCATAGTTGAGCTTTTCAGTGCAATCTTCCATGTCTCCGTGCCTGCCTATGCATACAACGTGTCCGTCGCACTAAAGGTGCATGCCACTTTTCTTTCGTTCGTCTAATGAAGTCAGCTGTTCGATCATAAAATTTGTGTGCATTCTGGACTCCTGCAGCGGTATTGGCGGTCTCGCGGGCCCACAGGGACCCCCCATGGTCTGAACACCGTGGAAACAGTGGAAGTGATCAGTAGGGTCATTCAAGGGGATACGGGCTTTCTCTAGCCTGTATAAGTCTCATCAAGTATTGTGAAAAGGCGTGCAGTAGAACCGATCGAGGGACCTTAGTCGTAACAATGTCTGCTTTCGCTTTTACCCTCATCCCCGCCTGAACATGTCCTTGCCCTTCTTCCTTCCTTCTCTCTTTGTACACGCTTTGAAGGCTATGCTTCTGTGTCCAGCCTACAGCCTGTCTAGCGCCTAATCGTTTTGATACGAGTGATTGTTTCTGTGTACGACTTGAAGCGTACCAAAATTAATGGCTAAATAGTTCAGTTTTCTTCGCTCCAGTTCTTTCGTTCTTTTTGCGTGTACGTCCAAGTTAGGCTCTTAGAATGGAAAAAAAGTTCGTGTCTCATGTCGATTGGATATAATTGTATTCTGTATACAGGGGAAACCTGACAGAGACCCCACATGGCACGCTCTGTATGGGGTGCGGTCTGCAGGCACTCATGAGCGTGCTTCAGGAGGACTTGGAGGAGCTCGCCGAGGAGAAGTAAGTTTCTTTAATTTATTTTAAATTGCGCATGATCAAGTCTCAGATTATTTCACTCTTGTTGCACGCTTCTCTTGCTTCTCCATCAGAGTTCTTTTTATCAGCAAAAGAAGTTACGCGTCAAAAATAGGAGATGCGGTCTGCGGGTCAACGTGCTTGCGTGTGCATACATATATTAATTAGAAAACAAAATTTGACTCAGTTTGCATGCCCTACATTCCTTGTTTCCTTCCTGACAGTATGCACATGTGACTTCACCGCAGGGTCCGGGCCAGGGTGGTCATCACCACATTTGCAATGCTTGAGCTGTGCCGGGGACCATTTGGGGGAACGGACATCGTCACAGCACTGAAGCGGTAAGTGTTCCTCATATTTTTTCCTTCAAGCTCTGACTCAGAGGTGGTCTCCATTTGTTTCATTCTTTCCTTCCGGGTGTAGCATGCCGCACGGCATATCTGTATGATTGATTTGAGCTTTGAAAGAAATAAACACGGCCACAAAGAAAAAAGATGTGAAACTGGAAATGCAGACAGTCATTGAATGTGTGCATACAACGTATGCATAACTGCTGTGAAGTGAAATGAATTCAATCTTCTAGTCAGTGTATGATGGTACCAGTAGACTGTATGGTATGTGGAGTGTTCATCTGAAGGGTTTCCGCCTAGAGCTACTGTGTACAGCTTTCTCACTGTAGCCCTATACCGTATGTGTTCCTCGATCACCAGTGCGCTCCCTGAAAGACCCACATCCCGATCCATGCACCTGATGGAGCGGCCCAGTCCGGCACCGTGGCTGGCCTACGTGCATACATATATATTGATTGAGGTTTTTGTTATGCATGCCGCGTCCCCGTGTATGAGGGGCGGATCTAGCCTAGTCTGTCAAAAGGTTCCGGTTCGTCCCATCTGTTCTGAATCTAGGAACACTGCTCATTACTCACTTTTACTACATATATATTGATACGTCATGCATGATTATGTATGCATACAATTTGAGCAATAGATTCAGAGTCACAGAATTCGGTTGATTCATAACGAACAATCGGATGTTACAAAGACACACAGACTTACAGTCTTGTTAAGACAGGATCCGGCTTTATATAACCAGTGTTAGGTGCAATTAAATTGCAGTGCTCATTACTTTGACGAGCTGAGAGCAAACAATAATTGCAATTATTGCAAATAATTGCCAATTAATTGCCTAAAAAATAAAAAATGATGATTTTCTAGGGTATCTAGGTAGTTTATATGCCTTTCAAACATTTTTATAATCATTTTAAGATTAAATACTAATTTTTCTACATTGTTTAAGCGTAATATAAATCTATAAAAGTTATTTTAACTAGTTAAAAATGCACTGATATGACTTCAATCAGTAGAAGAGTCGTCTTTCAAGCCTTTGTACGTTCTAAAACTGCCCACCCGACTGTTTTCCTTCACACGCCCATAAAGCGGCAGCAAGAAGGCTCCTCTCCCTCCCAGTATGTCTGCTAGTCGAACTGTTCCTTACTTATCCTTTCAGGCCTTTGATAGTCATCGTCTTTGCCACTATATCAATGTTCCACCTGTCTCTGTTAACCTTCAGAGAAGCGATACACTCAAAGGTAGAGGGCTCTATGGAATGTCTCTTATCTGACTAAATAAGTTTTGCTTGAGAAAACAGACGTTCGATGAGACAGGTCGTACCGGGCAAGAACTCAGGGTCCTTGTACTTATAGTCAGTCGCCGCTGCCTCCTCACGCTCCCTTTTCACCTTCTTCAACACGCTAGCAGTGAAGTTGCTGATGGTGCTTTTGGTGGATGCGCCTCCTAAACAACAAAGTAAAGCTAAAAGTGCATTACTTCACTTTACTTATCAATTAATTGCCAATAATTGCTTTCGGCCGGCTCGAGCCAAACAATAATTGCTTACAATTAATTGCAATAATTGCAATAGCAATAATTGTTTCCCTAGCATTGCATGTAACTAAGCTAGCGGAGCCTAAAAGTAGCCTATCTAATTCACAAAAGAGACAAGGCAGCCTCATGGAAGGAGGCAAGCAAGGTAGAAAGGGAGGAAAAATGAATAAATGATTCAGAACGATCGAATGAATGAATGAATGAATAAAACTGGAAAGGAAGGGGGGAACGAAGAAACGATTCCAAACGAACGAAAGAGGAGAAGAAAGAAGGAAGAGAAGAATGAGTGACAAAATCACAGGGGAAAAGGAAAACAACAGAAAAGCGCAAAAAAAGTGAGGACGGACTTTCAAAGAATTTATAAGAGAAGAAAGACGAAATAGAAGGAAGGTAATACGGGAAGGAAAAGGTCAGATCCAAAGGCCAGAGAGCCTCCCTCTGTTTCCCTTCTCCCCCCGGTCTGTGGGTTTGTTTCTCTGCGCCCTGCGTCCGTCGACCTATTTCTTTATTTTCCTGTCTATCAATCTATACTACATAATGCACCCGTGTTTTTTACCCACACACTTTCTCGGGTGCGCGTTCCCCCCCCACTCGCTCTTTTCCTCTGTTTCTTTCTCTCTCTCTCTCTCTCTCTCTCTCTCTCCCTCCCCCTCTGTCCCTCTCCGTTTCTGTCTCTCTTCCCCCCCCGTCTCCTTCTCTTTTTTTCGCTCGGTGCACGCGCGCGCACATGTGTGTATCTTTTTAAATGCCAATAAACACTTAAAAACATGTTTTTGAAGGTTGGTGCCGCAGACGAAATTTTTTTTGGGGACCTTAATTTTTATTATTTTTTTTATCGGTAAAAGGAAGGCAGACTGAGGCCATTACCGGTTACCGGCAATTGCCGGTAGACTAGACCTGTTACCGACCAGAAAAGCAACTCTGTGTGTGTGTGTGCATGCGTAACATCTGGGAGGAGCACTACACTGGAACTGTTCTACTTACTGTATACCCATTGAGTAAAGCATGCTG
>JAHBMJ010004965.1:0-15000 GCA_018398765.1 Chromera velia | reverse complement strand
TCTTTGCCTTGTTCTCTCCGTAGACCGGGGTCGTTCTCCGGCCATTGGCAGGATGGAATTCTTTCCCATCTCTCTTCGTACGCCTCCTTTACCGGTTGTCGCGATAGTGGGTGGGTACAATCCAGTTCAGCATCTTTTGATTGAGAGTCTGCACGCCTGCTCAGTATCCAAACACCACACGAGACGGTGCCACTATGTGTGGACGGACTTTGGGTTCCAGCTGCCCGTCAAACTGGACCTCGGGAAAAAAGAAGCACCCAACACTGAGGTCCGTCCACTGGAATTCTCGTGTCTTGACATTGCAACAGTGTTCAGCTGTGGGTGCATACACGCACCCGTCTCTTCTCAGCCGTCTCCGTGCGTTTAGCGGTCAATCCTGTAACAATCCGGCGCCTTGTGTCTTCTAGTTATTCCCTCTTTGCACCCTCTACTGCTGCCTGCAGGGAATCATCAAGGAAGACTGGTTCGCGAAGGTCCGGAGTCTCCAGCAGCCAGCCGCAGTCATATTCTTTCTCGACTGGACCGCCTATCCGAAGACAGCCCCCGTGCTGACCTCCAACTCGCAATCTGCTCTGGCGGCACTCCCCCCAGAGGCCCAGGCCCAAGTAGCACAGGTCAGGGGGCAGCGTGCATACAGTCAGAGAGACAGATAAACAGAAGGGCAATTTGCGCACTCCCTCTGCCCATGTAGCCCTTCGAGCGTACTCAGAATCCTCTCACGATTTTTTCCATTCCTCAATTGTTCAAGCAGGTGCGCGAATTGGAATCTCACGCAGTCGCCCAGGTGGAGGGCTTTCGAGAGAGCGTCAAGGCGCGATACCACAAGGGCCGGCAGGTTCCCCGTCTGATTGTCTTTCTGGTCCTGCCTGAGGGCCTTCCGAAACCAGAGGAGAGAGTGAGGTTCCTCCAGACTGCACTTCCGACAGGGGCTCTGCAGGCAGTCGTCGTGACGGTGGGACTGCCGGCAGATCAACGGGGATTGATGACAAAAGTCGAAAGGTCAGGCAGTCAACTGTATGCATGCAGGGATGGATGGATGGATGAACGGGAAGGGAGGCCTGCCTTTTAGCACGTCTGCATGATGTTATTTGTTGGTCGTCACCTCAGTTCTGCGCCCAGTGTTTTCTTTTCTGCTCCAATATCTGCTTCATCCTTCTACCGGTAGCGTCTGTCGGTCTCTCTATGGAGATCTCATGGAGAGCACATTGTTTTCTGTTTTGTCACCTGCTATGTTCTTCCCCTCCTCACTCACCATGTCAGGGTGGAGTCTCTGGCGTATGACCTCTCATGTGAGTACTACAAGGAGAGAGAGGAGGACTGTCTCAGAACCGCACAGAGACACCGACACTCAGGGTCCCATGGGAGTGGACCCTCACAGGCACAGGTGCAGATCATGAAGGTCAGTCAGTCAGGCAGTCAATGCGGTTGGTTTTGCGGGTTCCATTGAAGATTCCTGTCTGTTCTGCTTCGGATTATTTCTTTGGACCCAGGTTCATATCATGAGGGCTGTTTTGCTTTCTTTGTTCTTCTCAGCTAAGGCGTCGTTCTGGATTGATTGGCCTTCCTGCCTCGCCAATTTTCTGTTAAACCCGGACCTCGACCCGAGTTCTATCGATCTCTCTCTGTATCAACAAGCTCTCATGCTCATCTGCAGGTGCGGGCGTACATCAAAAACGGATTCTTCGCAGAGTTCCGAAATGACGCACGGGCCTCTCTTGGAGGGTATATCCGTGCGTGGGAGGCGTGTGCGAGTGACACACGGGTGGGGGATGCCGAGGAGCGCATGACGGTCGGTTTGTCTTTATTTTCATACATACATTTCTTTATCTTTTTTATTAAAAAGAGTTCTGTATGAAAATAAACGAGGAGCGGATGACGGTCTGTCGGTTGGTCGAGTGGGCTTGTCTTCGTGCGCGCGCGTGTGTGTGTGCGTGTGGGCGTGAGCGGGTGAAAGACTCGGAGGGAACGCTTGTGCGTTCCTGTGCATCCTTTTGAGTGCAAATTGAAGCAATTTTCATTCTTTCATGCCGACTGTTTCTTGTCTTTCTTCGCGTATATCTTCCTCTCTTCGTGAAGGATGCGCGCATTTTTCGTTGGCTGTGACTGACTTGGCCTTTTGTTTACTTCCATCTCATCCGACCTTGCCCCTCTTCTCGCGATCGCATGCGCAGGTGTGCAACTATCTGAGTCTCCGGATGTTCGACATCTACCTGGACAAGAGAGACGTCTCCAAGGCTGCTTTCCACTTCAAAGCACACGCGGGTGAGGACTGGAAACAGAGACGCTGTGTCTGTCTGTTCGCTTCACTCCCTTTCCCTTGCCCCCTCTTTGTCTGACGTACCTTTGTAAGTTTGTTCGTCTTGATCAAACACATTGCTTCCGTTTTTTCCGAGCAACGGGGAATCCTGTGGCTTTGTATCTTCCCCCCTTGCCTGCTTGTCTGCCTACCTGATGCAGCCTGCTTGAGAGAGAGCGGGAACGTCCCGACGGAGGCCATCAAAGAGTATCTGCCAGAGCTCTGGAACGTCCAGATGCATCTTCTCTTCGCGGCAATGCTGCAGGTGTGTGTGTAAGTACGTTCGTGTGTGCGTGGATCTGAGAGGGGCGCCGGCTGCTTCTCCGCTGTCATCTTTCCTCCTTGAGTCGTCTCCTTGCTTCTCATCTCCCGTTTCACAAAACTTTGGCCGAGATGTATGTACTTCGAATTGAAGCTTTTCAGATCGATCGCTATCCTGAGCAAGACAAAGAAAGTGAGGGGGGGAGAAAGAGGGTGGGAGGGAGCGACAAATGACAGTCATCAGAGAGCAATAAAGCACGCAACTCAGAGAAGCAACAATACAAACGCTGAAGGCGATTGTGGTACACAGGTATTCAAGAAGCCCCTTCTTTCCCCCCCGCCTCCCCTACTTTTCTTTTCTTGGTGTGTGTGTGTGTGTGTGTGTGTGTGTGTGTGTGCAGAAGCACTACGCAGACTTTCCACGAGAGCACGAGCCTCGTGACCTCTTTCACGTCCCTGCGTTTCACCAAAAGGTTTGTTTGTTCTTTGTCTTCGTTTTCCAGTCTAACTGTCTCGCTGAACTCCTTGCATTAGCAGGACCCCCTTCTCGTGAAGTGTGCTGTCAGAAAACCAAATCAAGGCACAAGCGCGTTGCTTTATTCCTCTCGCTTCGTTTTCCATCCCGTTGCTCCATTTCGTTTCATCCTTCCGACTTGTGCCTGAACTTGGCCCTTTGTCACATTCCTGATCTGTTGTGCCGTGCTGTCTGCTGCCTATGAAGAACTACCTTCCTCCTCGCCCTTCCTTCCTTCCTTCCTTCCTTCCTTCCTTCCGTTGGCTTCTGTACGTGTGCAGCGGGCGGCTTTGCAGCTTCGTGCCCTCCGCATGGTGTCGAGGTCCATCCTCATGGCAGTCACCCAGGGAGCCACGGCAGGGGGGGGGCTCTCTCGTGTCCTCTCTTCGGAGAGGCAGGCAAAGGCACAGGGGACGGAACTCGTGCGGCCGCTGTGGGTGGGGAAGCCTCCGGTTCTCCGGGTGAGCTGAGGACTTTATTCCTCCCGAGACAGACTCTCTCTATGTGTCCCGAAATCCCTTCCTTTCCTGCCTGGGTTGTCGGACTTTGAATTTCGTGTGCTCTCTTCGTTTTTGGGTCTGATGCTTGCGTGCTCACTTTCAGGTCCTCCTTTGTCCTGTTGTCATGCAGCCACTCTCTCTCTATGGATACGCCTGTGTGTGACTTTCCTGCCTGCATTCCTGCGTGATTGGCTCGCTTCCGTTCGTGTGTGCCTGCCTGCCTGCAAAGCTGACACTCTCCTTGTCTGTCTTCCCGCCTGAATGTGTGAACGATGTGATGTGAACACCTGACAGCATCCCGACGGAGCCGTTGCTGATGAAGACACGGCAGCGCTGCGGCGGCTCCTGTGGGCTGCGGGTCTTGCGACGGCAGGGGAGGGGGGGGAGGAATTGTTGCTTTCAAATGTCGTTGAGGAATTCTCTCGGGGGTCGGGGGGGGGAGAACGTGGGGAGGGAGCGATGCGCGTCTCTGCGGATGGTTTCGTGGAGAAAACCGAAAGCTGTTCGCGCCTGCTGGTGAGAGCTCTGGGGCATTTTTGTGAGATGCGGGGAAGACGAAGAGAAGGGTGCGTCCTCCTGGAGTTGATTGGAGACGAGCTGCTGGAGGGGGGAAAGACGCGGGAGGCGTTTGAGATCTTTGCGGTCCTTGGACCTCTGGCGTCTGCTCACGGGTTGGTCGGTCGATCGGGTGTTGGTTGTTTTTCCTCATCGTATGGTATTGTGCATGGGTCTCTTCATATGTCCGTGTCTGCTTTCTCTTCGGTGCAATGTTTGTACAGGTACGCAAGGGATGCTTGCAAGAACAGGCTGTTCCTTACTTCAACTGTTCTGAAGGAAGGAAAAAGATTGAAGGATTCTGCTTCCACGTTCATCCTGTCAGAAGACTGGTTTAAATTGGAATTCTAGCCTGCTTTTGCTTTCATGCCTCTCTGCGACCTGCCGGTAGAAAGAGAGAGAGCCAGAGGGTTGTTGTCCATCCGACATGCTGCTTCTCTTTTGTGTTTTCTTTCACGGACAGATGGTGGAGCATGGCAACTCTGGCTGTGGCTCGGCTTTCTGTTCTTCTGTTGTGGTCGGGTGGACTTGCTGCGTCTTCTGTGTTGTGTCGGCTTGCTTCTTTGGATCCTTCAATCATGAAAGAGTGGGGGGGGGCTTCGAAGACAGGGGGTGGTGGAGGAATCCTTGGAGGGTTGTCGGGGACGGAAGCGGGGGCAGTGGAGAGATTGATTCTGTGCGTGACTAGCAGCAAGACGGGGAGTGGGGGGGTTGTAGTTCCATCATCTCCTCTGAGGACGCAGAGAGATCAGGCAGTCACGGGAGGCCTGGCAGGGGGGCTTTTGATGCAGGTCTGTGCGCTGATTTGGGGGGGGGCGGGAGAAGAATGATGTCGAGCACGGTTGTTCCTCATTTTCTTTTGAGGGAGGTTCGATGAAAGTCACACGTTGAGAGTTCTGTCTGTTTGTTTCTGGAAGGTTCTGCTCATCTTTCTCTGGTGTCTTTCTGCTTCATAAGTTTGATTCTTTTTCTTTCTTTGTTTTGTTGCCTGGTTATGCAGTGTCTTCTCGATTTGAACGGGCTCCTGTTATTGAATAGCAAGGCTCTCGGTGATGCCGTTGGAGAGAAACGAAGAGAGATCGCTGGTGCCTTGCGATCAGCCTCAGCCATCTGCGGTTCTTCGGGGACAGTACCTCTTCTAGGGGTGCCTGCTTTGTCTGCGAGTTTGTCTGTCTCGCTACAGGGGGGGGGACCAGGAAAAGGGGGGGATTCGTGTGGGTTGATAGTATCCGTTTGGGTTCATGGGGATCTGGGTGATTCGGTTGCTGTGCAGAAAGTTGAGATTTTTGGAACTGTAGTGGGTGAAGGGGGTGAGGGTGTTGTCTCTCAAACAGGACAGGAAGGCGTGTTGGGAGTTTGGTCAGCAGGGGCACCAGGCGGAGAGGTGGTGTGGCAGTGCATGCCTGATGGCAGTGCTCCCTGCTTGCGTGTTGATGTTGGGATCTCCCCAGAATCTTTGAAAAGTGCAAGGGGAGAATCTGGAAGCGTGAATGTCAGAGGGAAGAAGGAGTCTCTTGCTGTGGCGTCTGTTCGCCTTTCATGCTCTGCCCCCTTTCAGGGGACAGTTCAAATCACACAGCTGCGAGAGGCAGGAGGGGAGAAGGGGACAGGTGGAAAAGAGAGGCTGTCGGGTCAGTGGCCTGGGTCTGTGTCCGAGTTGTCGGTTATTTTAGAGGATTGTTCGTTGGGTGGAAGGGCAACAACAGATGCAGTGGGTAAAGGCAGGAGGATGGGAAGGGAAAATGTGTGGACCGGGTGGTTGAGGGGCAGGACGTCGTCGAGTCCCATATCGTTCTCTCCACAGACCACAGGGATGGGTGGGGGGGCCCTGCGTCTTCCTCTGCTTCTTTCACTCCCTGAAGGGAAAGGTCATACGGTCAGTGGGAGGGAAGTATGGGAAGGAAAGAGGAAGTCGGACGTTTTTTTCTCTCTTGAGCAATGAAGAAGAAAATGCCCTCATTGGTTTCAATCCCCGACTTCCTTCTTGCTGCGTTATTCAAGTATTTGAGAATCATTTTGTGTTTCACTTCCACCCTGTCCGTTTCTCTCTTCTTCTTCCCTCTATGTACGAATTTCGCATGTGCTCGCCGTAAGCACTCTTCCCTTTGACCTCTCTCCCTGTATTTAGGGAGGCGATGCTCAAGCGTTTGACTTTCTGGACCTGTCGCTGGAGGTGCCTCCCCTCCTCAGGGGGGGTGCCGAGGGGGACTTGCTTTCCCTGTCTGCGGACAGCGGAAGAGCCGAGACGGGAGGCAGGAATGTCCGTCCTCGGGCGTCTCTCCATCCTCCTCCCCCCTCATGTGGGGCTGTGGGTTCTGGGGATGAGTCTGGAACCTCCTCGGGTCGGCTCAGCAGGAAAGGGAAGATGCAGGGGGGAGTGGTGGCGTGCAGCACCGCAGTGACGGCTCTATTGGGAGAGAGGGTGCCTGTTGTGCTCACGGTCTCCCAGAAGAACGGACTCAGAGAAGCTCTCAGGTGGGCTCACGTCACTCAGTGATTCTCCCCACCGTTATTCAACTCCCACTCTTCGTCGATTGCTGCTTAACAAGGATCCGCTTCATTTATCTGAATTTTGACGTCCGTGGTAGAATCGTATCACTCGTTCATCAGAGGGCTGCTTTGGCTGGTTGTGATTGATTGATTGATTGATTGATTGATTGATTTGATTGATTGATTGATTGATTGATTGATTGAGTGACTGATTGACTGACTGATTGATTGATTGATCGATCGATTGGTGTATAACTAATCGTGTGCACTTTCTCATCTCTCTCTGAATTTCTGTTTTTGAAAACGTCGAACATTGATTTCTTTGTCTGTCTCTGCTCGTGTAAAGACCCGAAAGAAGTTCGAGGTGACATTCGCTTGTTCCCTTCTTCTTTTCTGAGCAGCGGGCATCATCAGTACTTTCTGCGGATAACCGGATCGGAGTCTGACGGAATGCGCGGCATGAAAGCGTCTGCTGCTGGTTCTGGCGGAGGAGTAGGAGGAAGGGACAAAGACAAGAGTGAAGGGGAAAGAGACAGCGTAGCCCTGTCTCGTCCCTCCGTCTGTGTGGTGATGCGAGGAGACTCTGACAGTACCTCTACGCCCCTTCCCTCTGGACGGCCGTGTCCCCTGAGTCTCTTTCCAATTTCATCCTCATCCACACAAACAGCACCTGGCTCTTCAACACCTAATACCGACATGCCGCTTCCTCTTGATGCCTGTGCCTTTCCTTCTTCTTCTTCCGGTACCTTCCCCCCTTCACATTCAGACTCCGGGATCCTACAGACACCTCAGGCCGGAGCTCCCGTTGAATTTTCTTTCCTTTCAAGAACAGAAGGGGAAGGCCGCCCTTCTTCTTCTTCTTCGGTACCCCTTCTTTTTGCACAGCGATGCAACTCGACGGAGATGCTGTCCTCTGTTGGGGTGCCGTTGGTCCTCTCTTCGCATTCCGCCGGACAGTTTCTCTTCACCCTCGAGCTTGCAGTCATGAAGAAAGATGGAAACGGTCAGTGGAGTTGGAAGAATTCTTTTCCGTTTCTTTCCTTTCGTTGGCGAAATTACATGTGTGTGATGCAGAAAGGGAGTTTGCTGCATGCACACTTTGTTGACGATAGCCTGTGAACAGTCATGAACAGTCTGCCTCCGTTCTCTCCGTCCACCGCTATCCCCTCATCCCTCTCCACACCTTTTCTATCTCTGTCCGCTTATCAACAAAGACCCATCCTGACGTGCATGTCTTCCTTTACGTCTTGGTGTCTTCGCTCCAGAGGTGAGGGACCACCTAAATCCTTGGATTGAGTCTCTCGATTTTTTTTCTCTTTTTCGTGCCACTCTCTGTGTCCCTGCCTGGTTGCCGCACAGAAGAAGTCGTCGTAGCGAAGAAAAGCGTTTTGGTCTCAGCGTCCTTCTTCAATCCCTTCGTGGTTTCATCAAAGTCAGTCTGTCAGTCTAGTCAATCAAACCTGATTCTTTTCAGAAAAAGACAGACAGATGCAGAGAGACCAAGAGTGGGTTGGATCGGTGAGCAGACACCCAGACCCTGGTCCGGCAAAAAAGCAGAAGGGGGTTTTTCCGATCAGGCGATTGTGGAAGGTGATGAAAAAGGCAGAAAAGAAAAAGACATTGTCGGGGGTTGAAAGAAAAAGAAAAATCATGCCCTTCTTCATGCGGTGAAAGGACCAACAAATGGGCATTCTGTGACTATTTTCTTTTCTGGCTTTCACTCTTTCCGTCTTTCTTTTTTCTGTTCTGTGCTGTGCTGTGCCGACAGCCTCTGGATGAATGCATGTCGGACGGATTCCTTGCAGGGCCTCCTTGATGCGGTCTCCTTTGAGAGAAGGCGACAAACGAGAAGAAAACTCCGGAGATTGTCCGACAGCTCAAGGAGGGCAGTGCCGGCGACGGAGTTTCGTCAGCCGTCTGGTGGAGATTTCCGTGAACAGTTCAGGTGTGCCTCGGCCGAGCTCCAGTAACCATCCGCATATGCAAAGAGGAAGCGGAGGTGGAGGCGGGGGTGGAGGGACACGGGGGGGGGTTGGCGAGGGATCTCTGGCGTCTCAACCACTCATGAGCGTGCGTGAGTGCAACTTGATCCTGAGAAGTTCTGATGGTGACCGAAGAGAACCAAGGGGTAGGCAGACAAAGACACGAAGGGTACCCTTCGCCTTCTTCTTTCTGCCTGAAAAACTCATTTTCTTTCCTTTTTTTGTACCGGTCTCTCGCCTCTTGTTCCCGAGCTGGTCTTGTTGAGATGACTATATTGTGAAAGAGAAGGGGGGGCGGAAGAACGACACAGACCCGGCGCTAGCCAACAGCAGCCTTCCAGAAGGAGTGGACGGTAGGAGAAGTGACGGTCGTGCCTGCACTTCTACCCCCCCCGGCTTTCCTTCTTTCCTTTCCCCATGCACTTGCTTGCAGTGAGACCCTCGGCCCCTAAGTGGCTTGCTCTCAGCGAGAGTCCCCCAGGTGGACGAACTGGGCGGCCAGGAAACGAGAGTGGAAAGGGAGTGTTGTCTCTGAAAGGAAGACTGTCGGTTCTCTTTGTGGCACCAGTGGGGGGGTCCAGAGGGGAGACGGGGGGGGAGGGACGGGGAGGTGCAGGCACGAGTATGGGAATTGTCTCTGCTGAGGCACAAATACCAACGCATTCTGCCCAGGTGGACGCCTTTGCGAGTGCCCAGGTCCGTCTGTTTGTCTGCCTGCCTGTGTATCTGTGTTTTTTGTCCGTTTCTGTGTGCCTGACTTACTGTCTTTCTGTATCTCTGCTTCTTGCCCTGTGAAGTTTTTGGAGGAGCCCTGCGCGTTTGTGAAGCTCTGGCCTCTCTGCGGAAGAACACGGTCTTCTTCCATTTGCTTCCTTTGAATAAATCTCTTCTGCCATACTTTTTCTGCAACTTGACCTTTGTTCTCTTTTATGTTCGTCGTGCTTCTTTTCTTGTTTTTCTTCGTACCTTCGACACTTGAGGAAGTGAGTGAGTGAGTGAGTGAGTGAGTGAGTGCAGGTTGAAATCGTCTGGCGGCGTCTCCCTCAATCTCTTCCCTTTCCGTTCTCCTCCTTTCCTTACAACATGTTGGCATCTTCCTTTTCGGTGGGTTATCCGATCTTCATTTTTCTCATTGTCAGGGATATCTTGTCAAGAGCATCAACAATGCCTTCTGGCAACATGCAAATCCATGGTTCAAGTAATCGATGTTTCGGGTTCATCTCATGTTATTTCTCTTGTATTTCAATGAGATGGCCCAGTAGTTTCTGTCCGTTCAGGTTTTTGCCCGTTTCTTTCATCTCGTCACACTCACTGCTCGTCCTGGACTCCGTCCCGATATTCTTGAAAGATTTGAATCATCCTCCACCGCTATCTGCTGCCTGTCCCCCTTACTTCTTTCCCTTCCTCGCATTCCTGCAGGTCCCCCTTCCCCCCCTGCCTCCTGCTGCCTCTACCTGGCTGAAGAAGCCTGTCCGCATCGTCACAGACCACCCAGAGAGGGTTCTCTATGGTGTCCCCTTCACTCTCTCGGCAACAATCACCAACTCAGGACCCCGGCATGCCAATCTCAGGGTGGTCCTCAGGGCCCCGGCGGGCAGCAGCATGGCAGCAGGAGGCCCCGTATCCCCCACATTCACTAGGCAGGGAACGGGGGGAGGGCGTAGGTCTAGCAGTGCGAGTGCAGCAGGAGACGGAGGGAAGGGTCAAGGCCCCTTCGAGGAGCTGCCCCCTGACTTTCCCTTCCTGCTGAGTGGACCGCAATCCTCCGAAGTTTTCCTTCTCCCCAATCTGAACCTCCCTCTGCTGGGGGAAGGACCGGGAGAGGGGGAAAGGGGGACTGATGCAGACAGTGAATGCTGCAGCTCTGTGACCCTCCGGTTCTCTCTGGTGCCTGTCAGGTTGGTCTTTCTGTCTGTCTGTTCGAAGTTCAGTTTTTTTTCTTGGGAGGGAACATTTCACATCCTTGCATCACGTCTGCCAGTGTTGAGTTGGCTTCTGAGAAAAGTGCTTGGAGAAGCCTGAGGGGAATGAGACAGACATCAAAGGGGATCAAAGGAAGCCAACCTTTTGATGATGCCGTTCCAGAGACTGTGCATGGAGTTGGCCTCGTACTCATGTACCTTTTTTTGCTGCCCTTGTTTGTCGGGTGTCTGCGTAGTTTTTGATGGTGAGGAAACATTCCACCAGCACGGTCTGTGCGTTCCTGTACCCTCGTCGGCTCCTTTCGTTTGTTCTTACATGTTTTTCTTCCTCCCTCCAATCTTCCTTCCTTCCTTCCTTCCTTTCCTGTTTCTTTCTCTCTGTCTGTCTCCCTGTCTTTCAGTCTCTTTCTCTCCCCCCTTCTCCCTCCCTCTTTGTTTCGATCCTTCCTTTTTTTTCTCTCTACGAGTGCCGCTTGCAGCATCCTTGCTAGCTGTATGAAATTAATCATCCATGACAATGCAGACCAGGGCCGGCGTTTCTCCCTGTCGTCTGCGCCTTCGAGCAAGAGAAGGCGGCGGGAGGGTCGTCTCCCGGGGAGTCCGATAGGCCCGGAGTTGTCTCTGGTTCACCCAAAGGAGCCCCTGCACAGCAGTTTGCATCTTCAAGTCCCACAAAAATGATGAGTTCCTCTGGGCTGGATTTGGAGGCTCCTGGTTTCTTTGCGGGGCCCTTGTCTACAGTTGTGGTCGATGGCGGATCCTAGGCGGGTTCAGGGACGCTCCGAGCAGATCTAGAAACAGATTGAAATCCAACGGCTAGTCCAACGGACTCCTGGGTAGAGCATATTCTTCAGTAGGCCAAGACTCGGCTTTCTTTCATGCATACAATGTTTTGAATCACTCAAAGAGTCACTACGAAATCTAGTATTGCAGAACTGTGATGATAAGTTTGATCTAGACTTTGATATAAATGATCGACTTCTAGGATCGAGTCATTTACGATATATCATATATAACTCTCAGTATATGATTCACAGATTTTATCTAGGATTTCATAGACGAAGAATTGAATATGCATTCTCACTGTCATACATTAATTAGATTAATAAATAAAACTGTTATAGTTAGGATTTCTATAGTTATAGTTTTAGTTATTAGATTGATTTGATTGATTGATTGATTGATTGATTGATTGATATGTTCCGCCCTAGGGCCTTCCCGCTATGTCTATCTGTTGCCAGAAGAGAGAAATAAAAAGTGACCAGCAAAATTTGAAATTTCTTTTCAGACTTGTTGTAAAAGTTTTAGAAAAGTTGTTCAACTTATTGATAAACCTAGTGATAAACGTTGTTCATAAAATTAAGCGTATATATACCTTCATATAGTAAAGATGGTTTAGAGCTATGAAAATCCCCCAATTAAATGCGTTTGAAGCTCCAAACTAGAGTTTTTAGACAGTGGGCACTACACGAAACATTTGGAGCATCTGTAATATGAACGATTCTGGGAACGATCTATAAATTATCTGGAGATTTTACTATCAGTAGTAGTATAAACTTTCATTTAACGCTACTAGTTAAACTTCTAGTTAAACTTATAGTTCAACTAAACCTGCTGATTACACTTTCTCATTAAGAAACAAGAAAAGGCTTTGTTTAAGGTCATTCCATTATTTATTAATTTTCATTTTAAAAAATTAAATGTTTTTCTAGATGTTTTTAGTTAAAATCGTTCAAAACCTGTATAGAGCTTAATTGTTTTTAACTTGCAGTCATATATAGTTTTAAAATATATATGAATCATCGCTAGAATCAGCGTTAACAAATATTGGAGCCCACCCTGTGCAAACTTGTGTTTAGCCTAGTGTTTAGCTTATCAGTCACTAGATCGATCACCGGCTGTTAATTGAATGAATCTCAAAACTCTCTTTTCTTAGTTTCTTTCTGCATGCACGACACCGTGACCATTCTTCCTTTGGAACGCTGTTGCTTTCATGTGCAGTAAGCGGCGCTACTAAGCGCATCATGTCCGAATTCATCCATCGATTTGACTCCTCAGGTACCGTACTCACCCCGCCACTCCACCGACCGAGCCGAGAACTTCAGCTAGAGAGGAGCTGGAGGATTTTCAGTCCAGCTGCCTCTTTTCACACATCCCGGTAGGTCAATGTCAGGGCGGAACTGCAGGACCGATCGACCCACTGCATGTGAAATGTTTACCTGCATGCATGGATGGATAGAAGAATGGGAATGCACCAACGGAGACCGTCACGTAAGAAAGAGTGTGAGGGAATGGGGATACAGTGCACGTGCATGAGGAATGTGGGAAGGGAGGGATGAACAAAGTGTGGAAGGCGGGAAGGAAGGAAGGAAGGAAGGAGGAGTAGAGGATGGGAGCGAACAAAACGGGCAGATCGAGGCTGACGAGGAAAAGCGTGAAGCACGCCTGCCTGCCTCCTTCTCGGCCTGCCTGTCTGCCCCCCTTCCTGCCTTTGCCTGTCAGTGACTTACTTGCTTGCTGAGTCAGACTAAGATTTTGTCTCAGGTGCACTT
This sequence comes from Chromera velia, assembly GCA_018398765.1. Classification (NCBI taxonomy): domain Eukaryota; family Chromeraceae; genus Chromera; species Chromera velia. The sequence continues at coordinate 1,928 of JAHBMJ010004965.1, read as the reverse complement.
TCTGTGCACAATAGCAGGTCCTGCCTCATCGTACTCGTTCTTTGAGATCCACATTTCCTCAAATGTCGACAGCGAAGACAAAATGGATCCACCAATCCACACAGAGTAACTGCATGCAAATCATGACAGCATGAATCTCGACTCTTTCACTCACTCACGAGAAAAAAAAAGGCAAACTGCATATGGCAATGTGGCCGTGAAAGACCTCTGGCAAGTTTCCAAACCAAGGCGTCTGTCTGTCTGTCTGTCTGTCTGTCTGTCTCTCTGTCTGTTTAAATACACTGAAGCCGGACTGTATGCCGTGTTGGATCTAAGAAGAGAAGAGGGGGAGAGCTCCACCATTCGTTTTACTGCGCAACAGGCTGACTGACTCTCTCTTTGGCGGTGTGACAATCTCCATGGTCATTGAATCTGGAGCAAGAGACTCGGTGTCTTTGGACACTCTGTCATCAATTCCTTTGAACATCACAAGAGACTGGGTGTCTTTGGACATTCTGTCATCAATTCCTTTGAGCATCGTGGTCCCTCCAGACATGACTACGTTGCCGTACAGGTCACTGCGAATGTCGACATCGCACTTCATGATCGACTGGTATGTCAACTTATGGATACCGTCCTGCAATGGCAATGATGCAAAGAGAGAGAAAAAAGACACACCAGTGACGACAAAACAAAACAGTCAAAGAAATTTTATCACATCGATGTAGAAAGGATTATAGACAATAACGTGAAACATATTTAGTGACAGACACAAAAGCATGATCGTCTGGAATGTCAACATACACTCTTGGAGCTGCATCCATTGGAAGGAGCTTCATTCATTCATTCATTCAGAGGAGGAGGACAGACCTACCTGTTCAAGATCGATAAAGCTTGGCTGGAAGAGAATCTCAGGGCACCTGAACCTTTCTGAGCCGATAGTAATCACCTGCATGCATTTGCAAACACACACACACACACACACACACACACTCACACTCAGAGAGAGAGAGAGAGAGAGAGTTACACACACACACACACACACACACACACACACGGAGGGAGGGAGGATATTTGCAAAAGAGAGCGGACTGGTTTTAATGGTCACTTTCTCACTAGTACTACTCGAGAGAAGTGCGAGTGGAGGGGTTCTGGATAAGCAGATTGGATGGGGGGGGTCAGAAGGGGGAGAGGGGTGTATCTGTCGCTTATGAAGTCGCTGACCTGGCCGTCTGGAAGTTCGTAGTTGTCCTCCACTGCGTCCTTTCGAAGCTCCTCGTCATAGTCCAGAGCGACAAAGGAAAACTGGTTCAAGATCTTCCCAAGCTGCGTGCACGATCGAGCGATCGAGCCAGACAAGAAGAATACGCATGCAGTGATCGAACATGTGTTGATTGATTGATCATTTTCTTCTTTGACTACAGTACGTCGTCCCTGAACACATACATGAATCTATGAAATTAATATGTGTTTCTGAAAGTGAACATATGTTGACTGATTGACTGCAGCTCTTCATCGAGTTCCTTTGAACATACAACTTGTTTGTTGACCACGCACTCTTTCTTCTATCCACCAACGGTGGTCGGTTGCGGTTGGGAGAGACAAGACGGGAGGGAGAAAGAGAACGAACGCATGAACAGAGAGCTTGCAGGGAAAGAAGTGGCTCAGAGGCGGAAAACGGAAAATCCATTCTGTCTCTGCGTACCTCTGTTGCTCTCTCTTGCGATGATGAAAACGAAAGCGGCTTCTCCAAACCCTGCAGGTATTATTCATTCAGTTATTCATTCATTCATTCATTCATTCATTCATTGGTTCATTCATTCGTTCATTCATTCGTTCATTCATTCATTCATTCATTCATTCGTTCATTCAATGACCACTCAGGCCGCGAGGCCATACCGAGAATGAACACTGCGGGACAACCATAACACTGCTCTTCGGGGCCATCT
>JAHBMJ010004961.1:35870-68247 GCA_018398765.1 Chromera velia | reverse complement strand
TTTGGGGGAACGACAGTTCCGATAGACCTGAGTGCTCCTGGAGGCGGTGCAAGGGGTTTTGGGGGAACGACAGTTCCGATAGACCTGAGTGCTCCTGGAGGCGGTGCAAGGGGTTTTGGGGGAACGACAGTTCCGATAGACCTGAGTGCTCCTGGAGGCGGTGCAGGGGGTTTTGGGGGAACGACAGTTCCGACAGACCTGAGTGCTCCTGGAGGCGGTGCAGGGGGTTTTGGGGGAACGACAGTTCCGATAGACCTGAGTGCTCCTGGAGGCGGTGCAAGGGGTTTTGGGGGAACGACAGTTCCGATAGACCTGAGTGCTCCTGGAGGCGGTGGAGGGGGTTTCGGCAGCAATTTTGGGGGCAGTGATGGCGGTAGCGGCTTTGGTGGAAGTGCGTTTGGTGGCGGTGGGTTTCGGTTTGGACGTGGTGGGGGATTTGCCGGTTCTCCTCAAAAGTTTCGTTCAGAGGAAGACGATGATGATGATATTCAGGCACCACCGTTTGGGAGTGGGTTTGGAGGATCGGTCGGGTTTGCTAGGGGTGGGAGGGGAAGGGGGGCGTCTGTCGGCACGGGAGGTTTCGTTTCAATGTCATTGGCAGGTGGCCCTGGGCCAGGTGGAAGATCTGGAGGAATGGGATCTGTCAATGGTTTCAAATTTGGAGGCGGAGAGGGACCTAAATTTTCCTTTGGTGGTGTCCCCATGAAGGGTTTTGGGACCTCAGACTTTGGTGGTTTTCCTTCGCGTGGGGGGATGCTTCCTAGCATGGGTAGAGGTCTAGGAAGGGGGGGTGCATTTTTGGGAAGAGGCGGTCGAGGTGGTAGCGATATTCGAGGAGTGACCAAGAGTGGGCAGATGTTCGAAGGAGATTGGGACGACACGGACAAATGCTTCAATGTGAAGGATGGAGGTTTCGATCTGAAATGGGCCAGCGAGAAGAACTTCCGACTGAAGGGACTTCCCGAAATTCCAGGGGCAAAATCTCCTGCCGGTCCCAAGTGGGTCTCTCTCTCTCCCTCTCTCTCTCTCTCTCTCTCTCTCTCTCTGTCTCCCTCTCTCTCTCCCTCTCTCTCTCTCTGTGCGCGCGTGTGTGTGTGTGAGTGTGTGTGTGTGTGTGTGTGTGTGTGTGTATGTGTGTACTCAATGTTTGTGCGTCGGCATGGGTCTGTCAGTCTGCCTCTTTCTGTCTCGCTCTTCGTGTACAAGTTGTCTATTTGCCTGTCTGTTCATCTCTTTGTCTGTCTTCTGGGATGTATTTAGCACAGAGCCCCTGGTTTTTCTCTCTTGAAAGGCCTTCCTCTCTCTCTGCCCTCTCTACCTGACTGTCTGCCTCTATTCCTGTCTGCCTGCTTTGTCATGCAATAATGTTGCACATGCATGCATCTGACCGCTGGACATTGCGTGGAAACGACCAAGTGGACGCATTGTTTTCGTGGCACTGCATGCAGGGTGCTCCCCTGTCGGTTTTCCGTTCCATCGGAAGACGCGGAGGTGGTCGAGTGGGAGCTCAAAGATGACGGGGGGAACGGAGCGTTTGGATATGGATTCCAATACGGTTGGTTCGTCTGTTTGGGCTTTATTCCGTCTGCTTGCTTATTCGTCGATCTGCCTGTCTCCCTTCCTTTGTCTTCCACTGCTCCCACGTTATACTTTCGCCCGTCCTTTTTTCTTCTATTCAAGCTTCCTCCTGTTTCTCTAAAGTGAAAGAGAGCATGCATCGATCGCGCACTCTCCAAACGTCTCCGCTCCAGGAAGTGCAGGGCATTAGAGGAGGCGTAAAGTCTGAGGAGGACCAGGCCCCCGAAGCGATTGTTGCATTTCATCATGTGCCTCTTGTGTCTTCTCCCACCTCCTCTCTCTCTCTTTCGCATCTTGAAAGCAGAGTACCTACTAGATGAGAGAAACGACAAATTGCTCTGGACCAACGACGCGCTGGGAATTCTGAACGCACAGACGGCCGGAGGGCATAATCAGAAATTCCCGTCAGTCAGTGGCCAATCGATTGTTTCAGAATTTCATGTGCGTGTAAGAGCCACTCGTAAATCCGAGTCTGAGATGTTTGCCTTCTCAACAGTAGAAATTCAATGGCAAAGAACCTGACTATGTAAGTTGACCAAGCGTTTGAGAGTTTTCAAAATGTGCACGGTGTTTCGATGACACACTGTCAGATGTGACTCAGTGAAGACACTCATACTTTCTTCAAGAGCGAACAAGGGGGGATATTCTGGGTGACAAACGCACTTCGGAGACGCACACACAGAGAAGAGGGTATGGACAATTCAGACAGTCTCTTGCTTCGTACGTTAGCACTTTTGAAGCAAAAACCAGGACTGTGTCAGATGAGAAATTGCAGTGGAAAATTGAACAGCAACGACTTAATTGATGCGCAGGTTGGACGGCCAGAAGGTGAAGCTCCGCGCTGATGGCAAAGATGGAGTCGTCGAGATTTCCTCTTCGGTTTTGGGGGTGATAGCGACTTTGTCTTTCGACACTGATCGCCCCATCCGTCTCGCTTGGTGCGGTTGGTCGAATAGCGGTGTCGAGGTTGTTTCCTGTAAGGTGTTCCCTCCTTCGGTTGCAGAGCATCAGATGTCAGAGGGGTTGTGCAAACTCTGCACAGTCTGCGGGAAGTGCACTGGGTTTGGATTGAAATGCAAGGTGGAACGAAACACCAACTTGTTTGAGATGGAGACCCTGAAAGGCACTGTGTGCGGGTGCGGTCCGGGATCTGCGGGTTGTTCTCGCTGCGGGATCTGCAGTGACTGTATCCGTCAGAGCATCGGGCCAGTCAAGTGCATTCCGTATAGACGCACAGTTGCGCGTCTGAGCAGGCGGCAACGTAGTCTGGGCCTGTCTGTGCTGAGAAGCTCGGAAAGGTTCGAGAGCGGACGCGCACAGCAGAAGATGGAAACGAAACTCACGCGACAAATCCAGAAGGAGGCCAAGGCGCAGAGTAAGGCTCAGCCTGTGGGCAAAAAGTCCTTTGCACCGCCAAAGCCAACAGCCAAGAGCCGAGGGGGTTTCAGCGTAGGTCGCGGTGGCAGATACAAGTGGGGTTTTGCCACCGCGAAGGCAGAACCTGCATCCCTCAGGAAACCTGGCAGCGACTCCTCTTTCGAAGACGAAGACGAGGAGGAAGAGGAAGAGGAGCGATTATCCTCTGAATCCTCCGAGGAGGAGGATCGTGGAGCGTGTGACGGGGGATGTGTGTCCTCAGGAATGGAGAAAGGAGACGGCACTAAGGGAAACGAGGAGGGTGCGGGATCGATTGAGAACTCGGAGGAAGAGGAAGAACAAGCCGAGAGGGGGGGGTCGAAGGATTTCGGAAAGAGAAGCAAAAAGGTGGAGGAAAAGGAGATGGATGAGGTGGAGTTGAACAACCGACTCCTCCAGATGTACCCTGAAGAAGGGAGTGAAAGCCAAAACACACAAAACCTACCCTCCGCCCCAAGCGTCAAGGAAGACATGGGGTCGAAGCAAAACAAAGAAGCGAAATTCGATGCACTCCCCATCTCGCAAAAGAAAAGTGCAGAGGAAGTTCAGCCCAAACTATTTGTACCTCAACCCTTCAAAGGCCTCCTTGATCTCTGCAAGTCAATTGACGACAAGGGTAGCACAGCAGCACACTACGTTGCCTTCTGGGGCCTTTCGGGTACTTTGACTGTTTTGGTTTCTCTAGGTGACTGTTCCAGGTGGGCCCCTAACGATGCAGGAAAGACCCCGGAAGGTATTTTGGACGGAATTGACTTTTCCATCCCTGCCGCAGTGAGCCTACACGAAAACTCCAAACGGAGAAACCTTCTAGCACCCGATCTTCTCCCTGCCGCTCTTCGACTTGCAAAAGAAGGCCCCCCGAAAGTTTCCGCATTGCTGTCCAAGGTCGAACGCGCCCTCATTGCAGAGAAGGCAGAGGAGGCTCTCACGCTTGCTGAAGAAGCAGTAGGAAAGAAACTGCCCCACTCAATGCCCTTCTACGCAGTAGCGTTGCTTGACGGTAACTTCTCTCCAGCACTCGCACGCACCCAGATTGAGGCCTATGAGGCCTGGATTCGCACCCGGGGTCCTTCTGTGTCTCTGTCCCCTCTTTACTTTTATTCCCTTTATGCTCTCTGGAGAAGTGAGGGCAGACCCACAGAGACAAAGACGCGTCTCCGTGCTGCTGCAGCTCTGCACACCTGCCGTCACTTTTCGTCCTTTGCGTCCGATTGGCTGGACCCCCAAAGAGACTCTCTTGACTTAGACCTCCACAAAGAGGGAAAATGGGAAGTGGAGGATGACGAATTGACGGAGGAAGGGGGGGGAAAAGAGCCAGATGATGACAGAGATCTGGAGGAAGAGGAGACGATTGCAGACCCGAAATGTCCAGAGAAACAGTGGACACTCGCCAAACGCACACACAATGCGTATTCTTCTGCAATGGACCGGTTGATGAAGTTGACAGGTTTGCGGAAGATCAAGGAGACGGCCCTGACTGTCTTCATCGAAGTTCTCTTGAACAAAAAGAAGACAGAAGTGGGACTCGGGAATTTGCAGACAGAAACCACCATGAATTTCCTCTTCTTGGGAAACCCAGGCAGTGGGAAGACAACAGTGGCGACGCTTCTCTCTCAAGTCAGTCAGTCAGTCAGTCAAGTCCTCGAGTCGATTCCTTCTGTCGCTTGGTCGACTCTTGCACTCAATACTTACTTACTTACTCACTCACTCACTCACTCACTCACTCGCACATGTACACTCACCAACAGAGATAGATAGATAGATAGATAGATAGATGGAAAGAGAGAGAGAGCGAGAGATAGAAATGAACACTAACCAAATACGCCTCCATACCCCTTCCCCTTCACATTTGCATGCCCACATGCAGGCAATGCACGAGCTTGGCCTGAGGACGAATCCGGACCCTCTGATCACTTCCGCCAGCGACCTCCTGGCAGGCAGCCCCTCGGACTTCGAGGCTCTGCTCGAGAAGGCACAGGGGGGTACTGTTTTCATCGATGAGGTCTATCAACTCAAACGTCAGTCAGCCTATCTGTCTGATTGCATGAATGCCTGTGGGAGTTTCCACTTTGCTTGTGTTTGTTTTTTGAAGCTTTGCCCCTCGCTTCGCTCTCAATTTGTGATCGAAGGGAGCTGTCACCCTCCCTCACTTCTTTCCGTCCATTCTTCTCCCCCTTACAACGTCGACGTCATTATTTGCCCATTCTACTTCTTCCCTCTCATTCACAACACACTGCTGACTGTGCAGCGAACCCCAGAGGCAGTCAGCCGAACAATGCGAATGCCATTCTGGACATCCTGCTCAAGGCCGCCGAGTTGCGCAGAGGGGACACGAGTTTCGTCTTGGCAGGGTACAAACAGGACGTGGTTGAGCTTTTGGCCTACAATGAGGGCTTTCCCTCTCGTTTCCCTCTGGTGTTCGAATTTGAGGATTACTCCGAGAGGCAGCTGAGACGGATTTTTGTCAACATGGTCAAGGACAGGGGTTTCCGTCTTCAGCAGGCGAGGGATGAAGGGTGTGGGGTGGTCATTTCTCGAGTAGCTGCGCAGAGAATTGCAAAACAGAGAGGTAAAAAGGGGTTTGCAAACGCACGCAGTGTGAGGAATTTCCTGGACCAGGCAGTGAAGAGGTACAAAGTCCGGGTGGGGGGTCCTCTCCTGCAGGGCCTGAGTCTGTCTGTATCGGAGCTGCAGACACTGAAGAGGGCAGATGTGTTGGGAGAGAAACCAAATCTGGGGGCGTCCCCGCTACTGGCCGAATTGGAGGCAATGGTTGGTATGTCCACTCGCACGTCTATCGGGTTGTCTATCCTTTCCTTCTGCACTGTTTTTCCTTCCTCTCTTCTTTTCGTTTTCAGCTCCGGTGTCTCCGTCGGCTCTCCTCCTCCCTAGCAATTCGTTGCACTTCCATTGGAAGATTCAAGATAAGAATCGCTTAACCAGTCTTCATGATAACAAGGGCAGGGTGCATGATTCTTGACTTTTCTTTTGATTTGCTTGTGATTTATTTAATTTCGCTGTTCACGAACAGTGCCGACTTGCAGTCAGGAGCAAATAAACCCATCCATATTCCAAGTCAAAGCATGTCATGCATCCATTCTGCATGGATGACCGTTGCATGCAGATCGGCTTGACTCGAGTGAAGGAGGCCGTGAGAGGTCTGATGGCAACGCAGCTGCAGAATTGGGAGGCAGAGGGAAGGGGGGAGAAGCCCCAAGAGATCGCCCTGCACAGAATGTTCCTCGGAAACCCGGGTACAGGTAGGCGGGTGGGGGTGCTCGTGGCAAGAATTCAAGATCTCATTAACGACATGTATCCTGAGTTTTCTTTGTTTGGCTTCATTTCAGAGTATTATAGCAGACATGTGTGGACTTTTTCATTTCCGTTCTTTTGATCTTTCTTCTCTCTGAATACTTCCTGGGTCCCTGCAGGCAAGACCACCGTTGCCCGTCTGTACGGAAGTCTGCTGAGAGAGTTCGGATTCCTCTCTGACGGCGATCTCATCTGCACAACCGCAAGTGACCTGATGGGGGCAGCAGTCGGGTCCTCAGCAGAGAAGACCGCAAAGATCCTCCAGCAGGCAGCAGGCAAAGTACTCCTGATTGATGGTACGTCAGCTTTTCTTCCCTCAAGATTTAAAACGAAGCAGAGGATGTCGTGAAAGCAGCGAGAATATGCAATTTTTGGGAATGACTGCGACAGCAAGCGCTTTTGGTTTGCTGTACAGGTTTCGTGCACTAAGTTTGGAGAACGTCTTTATTTGCTGCACCTGTGCATGAGTGTCCTATCAAACCATCTCTGCCTGCCTGCCTGCCTGCCTGTCTGCAGAGGCTCACGTACTCGATCCTGAGAGGACTTCCGGTGGTGCCTCCTCTTACGGCATGGACGTCCTTGACACTATTGTGGAGAAAGTGGATGGTGCAGCGGGGGCAGACATGGCAGTCATCTTGGCAGGTCGGTCAGCGGGCTGATAATTAGATGAGCAGAGTGAGACCACGTCTGTAAGCAATGTGAAGACTTGATTGAATTTTCTCCGATTATTGGGTACATCCACAACTGCTCTGTTCTCCCGCGATCTTGACCCCCTCTTCATTCCCCTTCTTTCTGTCCTTTCACCTTGCAGGCTACCCCCGTGAGATGGAGGCGATGCTTCGACACGCCAACCCCGGACTCCGCCGTCGGTTCATTCCCGAGGAAGCGCTTCACTTTGAGGACTACTCGGATGCGGAGCTGAAGCAGATCCTGCTGAAGATGAGTGCGGCGTCGGGGTTGATCATAGAGCCCGGCACGGCCCGGAAGGTCATTGACGCCGTCTCGCAGTCACGCCGTCTCGGGAACTTCGGAAATGCGGGGACAGTCGGGAATTTCCTCTCGAGGGCAAAGGTCAGTCGGTCTGCAGGACACGCGCTGTGTGAGGGTTAGGCAGATGGTCTGAAGCGGTCTTTTCTTTTGCATGGCAGAAGCCAAGAAAGGATCCCTAACGCACTCAGAAGGTCATCGACCAGACTTGGCAAAACGCTGTCCGTGAAACCTTTGCTGTCTGTATTCGCCATCTTTCTATTTCTTCTCTCTTTCAATGTTTCGATCTTCCTTCCTGTGCACACGCATCCTTCCTTCCTCTTCATCCTTCGATCTTTCAGGTCAAGAGGGCGAAGCGTCTGGAAGAGGCTGCCGTTGCAGTCGCTGCGGGTCTTCCTCTCACGTCCAGACAGGAGGAGGAGCTTCGAAATCCGAACGTCCTCTTCCTCTCCGATTTCCTCAAGGACGACGGAATCGACAAGAAAGCCTCAATGGCTTTCGAGGGTCTCTTCAACATCGACCACGTCACCGTGTTAGTGGGGGAACTGCAGAGCACAGTGGCGGGGGCGTTGAAGGACGGGGCCTCCCCTGCAGATCTGCTCTCAAAATCACATTTCGTCTTCACGGGACCACCAGGTGGGCATGCAGGGAGCGAGGGCGGGAGAGAAAAACACGTGCACTTTGTTCTTTACTAGAGAAGGGCGTCGGGCCTGCTAGATCTAGCCTGCAACACAGTTCCTCTCTGTCTCTCTGTCCTTCTGTCTGTATGCATGCATTTTGCCTGTGAGGTACTGCAGGGACGGGTAAGACAACGATCGCCCGTCGGTTTGGTGTCCTCTTCTGCTCCCTGAAGCTCCTTCCGACAGACAAGGTGCTCGTGACCAGCGGCACGAATCTGCAGGGGTACTACGTTGGGGAGACAAAGAGGAAGGTGCTGGAAGTCATGAGAGAGGCGCGAGGGGGAATTCTCTTCATTGACGGTCGGTCAGCTGAGAAGCCAGCAAGTTCGCCTTGAGAGGCTCTTCTGGTATTCTTCCAGGGTCTTCCTTTGTCATCATGTAATTGGGGAGGTGGGGGCAGGTGTCCGTGCATGAGCCAGAACCAACTAACTAAGTACCTCTCCATACACGGCTCTTTATGCCGGGTAGACGGTCTTCTCCGTCCCAGTGGCAAGGGAATGATTCAGCCTTTCTCTTCCTGTCTCTGAGAACTTTTGTGCGAACGTATATGTGAACATCCAACCACCCCAACCCCCATCTGTCTGTGCAGAGGCGTACGGGCTGATGCCCCGCAAGAGCACTTGGGGTGAGGAGGCTGTGCAGGCTCTGGTTGACAATATCACCACAGAGGAATTCCACGGCAACCTTTTGGTGATCATGGCAGGATACGAGCACATGATGGATGACCTCTTTGCGAGGTCCAACGAGGGTTTCAGGAGCAGGTTCGACAAACGACGGGTCGCATTCAAAGCGTGGAATGCCACCCAAGCAACAGAAGCAGCAGTTTCGGAGTTGGAAGCAACTGGGAAGGGGGTGACTGAAGAAGCAAAGCAGGGTCTTCTGAAAAAGTTCCGTCAGTTGGAAACACTTCCTGGATGGGCCTCTGCAAGAGACGTTTTCGAGACCGTGGTGCCAGAATTGCAGACGCGACGCTATGTGCGTTTAGCGCAAGAGGCAAAGGAAAGAAGAGAGAGGACCTCCGGGGAGATTGACACGAAAACACAAAACGCCCTGGAGGCATTCGCCTCACCAGTAGGCAGAGGAGAATCCGGTCCTCCTTTCTTCCCCCCTCCCTCTTCCTCCTCCCTTCCCGAAATGCCCCCACGTGCAACCTCAGATGGCACATCCGTCCCCCCTCCTCTTCCAGGAGCTGTCGGAGCTCCCTCGTCTCTCCCCTCCATTCTCGCGTCTTTCAGTATGTCGGGAGGAATCGGAAGCAGTCCCTCCCCTGTGAACTCGAAACCCCGACACGCATCCCTCACGGGGGGGCCTGCAGAGCCGTTCACCCTCACAGACGTTGAAGCCGTGTTCGGCCCCCTCGTCTCCCAAAGAGCCAAAGCAGTGGATGTGATGGCAGGGGGGGTACCGGCCGACTTGGGTCTCCTCGGTGCACTAGGGTCCTCGCGTGCCGGGGCCCCTTCTGCCGAGACAAAGATTTGGGAGGTCTTCGGAGGCAGCATGAAGCCTCCTGTCGAGCCAGCGCCCGCTCCCAGCCGCCACGAGCACCACGCAGGGTGCAATCACAAAGGAGCCCGTGGGTTTGCTCCCGCTGGTCCTGCAGAAGAGAAGAGGCAGGAGAATCACAACTTCGCTCGGGAGTTCAAATACAAAGAGAATGACGGCAGGGACGACTCCAGGGGAGGAGGGGAGGACCCGGACATTTGGGCAGCTCTGCAGGATGCCATTGCAAGACTCGGGTACACCCTGGAACAGATTCAGGACATGCTGCAGGTAGGCCGGGGAAGTACGGCTCTCAGGGAATCTTTTGTGTTGTCATGGACGCTGATGTAGTGTTGCCACTTATCAATTGCGGAGACGGTCCAAATTGAGCACCCCTCTGGCATTTTCTCAATTGACTTTGCATGACTTGTTTGTTTGTTTATTTGTTTGTTTGTTTGTTTGTTTGTTTTGTTCTCTGACTGTCACACCCCTTGACCAAATAAATGGTCACACAAATGTACGTGTGCTGCAGAACAAGAGCTTCCCCACGGAATTGCTGGAGATCGTGAAGCAGATCACGGGGTGTTACGACAGCTCGAAGATCGGGAGGATGCTGGAGCCCCAGAGACCGGAGGTCCTCTCTAGAGTCAGGAAGGCACTCGCAGAACAGGCCAGGGAGAAGACGGAGGAGGAGGAGGTCATTCAGAAGAAACTGAGAATCCTGGGGGGGACCTGCCCGGTTGGATACGCCTGGGTGCCCACAGAGGGAGGCTACGTGTGCGCGTTCGGGGTCTGTTTCATCACTCACGATCAACTGGCAGCCTTCAACGGACCCATCGACTGATGCATGAACGGACAACTCGACAACAGAATTTTCTGGGGAAAATTTATATCGTTGCCTGGTTTGGTGGCCCTTGCTAGCCACTATTATTAACGGCTCGCTCTCTAGCTAGCCTGAAGTATACTACTATGATTACTTTCATAGACTACTATATCTTTAGTTATATCTACATAATTAATACTGATCGAATGTGATATAAAATATAACTATGCACCAAACATTTAGAAAAATTTCTAGAAATTTTTTTAAATTGACAGCAGTTTAGGCGTCATACTCTGACTTACACATAGAAAAAAGAAAAACAAATTTTATGATAGATCGACGTAGGTAGCGTTTTTTAGCTTTTTTTTTTTTTTTTTTTTAAAAAGAAAAAAGCCTGACATACTTCCTGATGATGATGATGATTGAGGGTTAAATCCTAAATTTGGCGACGCCACATCCCAAGCCACTAGCAAGGCTTGGAGGACAACCCAGAGCACACATTCATGGGGGGAGGGGATGAGGAAGCATGCATGCCAATCGGATCGATTCGCCTCAACTTGCCTTATCGACAGAATGGACCTTTTTGAGACAGTCGGCCTAAGTTTAAATCTGCATATAAAACCTCTGTGTCTAGCTCTGTCTAAAAGTAAGTATGAGTTAGGGTACATAAGAGTTCAAAATAATATTTTTTTTTTGTATTGTTTTTTACCGTGCATGATCATCCACTTTAATAATATTGACTTTATGCACAAACCTTTTGTACCTATCAGAAATCAACTTTGGATAAAAATTTATTAGGAATATTATAACTTTTTTTGTTTGGATAGACACCTATAATTAACTATGTCGTAATGTATATAGAATCTAATACACTGGCACCTATAATTCTCCTTCAATTCCATTCACATATTCAAAAGTGTGCTTTGCTTTGCCCTCAATTTGGCCTTCAAAATATCAAAGTGGCCAGTCCGAGTCACTTTGAGTCAAAATATGAGTATGGAAATGCCTTAGCCTGAACAGTCAGCCTGACTCGCCATCAGCGACTCTCAAGCTACAAGTAGCCACTCTCTCACCCCGCGTTTCTTGGACTTCAATGCCAGTTCCGCCAACTGCCCTGATCCCGGACACAGCTTTCTGCAACCCTTTCCGCATCTCCAACCCCCCTTTCGATTTTTGCACTTCATTTTCCTGTTCCTCCCCTCCTAAGAGCTCCCTCTTGTCCCATCCCCTGCCTTTTCGCCCTTGCCCAAATTTGAGTTCCTTCTTGCCTCAAAATCCTACCCCCTACCGATGGTCATTGGAGTTGGAGTACGCCGTCTCTCTACAGCCTCCACTTATGCTCTCTCAATTTTTGCAACAGAGAAGAAAAAATCGTCTTGTCGCGATAGTCCCCATCTCTGAACTTTCGCTCTGCAAATTGGAGGGGAGTCTCAGATCTTCGGGAATCATTCCACTTCTTTTGGGGGGCTCTGTTTCTTTTTGTTCCAGAGCCTGCAGCTGCAGCAGCTGGTTCGTGGCTCTGATCACCCGAGCTTCCCTCCTCCTCCGAGTCTCCTTCATCCCCGCTCCCACTTTCTTCAGACTCATCTGAAGAAATTCCACTCTTCTGAGAATCGTTCTGTGAAGAGGCAGAAGGACCGCCTTTTGATTGAGGAGAAGAAAAAGAGGGGGGGCGAAGACGATCTGTCAGGACGCTTATCTACACACTTGCCCCCCTTTTCAGAAGGCGGGTCACCCAGTCCCCTCTCTCTCTCTCGATCGCATGGCACAGCGCGAGTGTTCCACTCTCGTCATGAAGATTCACCCCTGCCTGCACCAAAGCGTCTATGCACTCCCAGCAAACAGGCCTCGACCCGTGCAGAGCTGCAGAAAAGGCACTTTCGTACCAAAAACCTTCGTGACGCACTTGTTTGTTGACCTCCACTCCACTCTCAATCAGACCTTTCACCCCCTCCACCCACCGCACTTGACAGGCCGCAACGAGAGGCGAGATATGGAGGCTTTCGGCGTCAGAGAAATGCACTGTGTCAGTCGGCAAGACACGAATCAAGCCTACCAGAATGGCTTTCTCCTTCTCGTTCTTTCTACGGGCAACCAAGCGAATAAGCTGAGGAAGCCACGACCGATCCTCCTCCTTCTCCGGGGGTCCCGGCTCTGGGTTGGGCATGATGCCGAATGCGGTCATCCATACATTCGGCTGAGGGAGGGATAAATCCGATTCTCGAACGACCAAAGGCTTGCGCTTCAGTTCCCACTCAGTAGGAGGAGAGTGCAGATCTGCCCCTGCCTGCAGACACGCGACATTAATGGGATGAATTTCACGCAATTTAAAATAATCCGAGGCGCTCGTGAGGGACTGAATCAGACAAGCAGCTCTTTTCTTCCCTATTCTTTTCCTTGAATTTCCTCTTTTCTTGCCCTTTCGCCCTCTGCGTGCGTGCACACGTGCGCGCGTGTCTGTGTCTGTGCGTGATGGTGTGTGTGTGTGAGAGAGAAAGACACACACACTGCCCTTTTTCGTTTTTTTTTCTTCACGCCTGTCTTGCCTGTCTTCTGAATCACACACAGCTCTCCATAGCCCTTCACATTTCTTTGCACTCAAGCACACTGGTGCTCATTCTCCGTGGGCTCCCCTGATCCGACAATCATTCCGACTGGAAGTGCATTCATGCGGTCTTCCTCATGTGCACATGGTCCGCAGCCTATGCATCGCTTCACCAAGAGACAGACCGACCTCCACAAGCGCTTTGATGACTTCCCACTGCTTCAGTATCTGTGCGTCTCTCTTGCGCCTCGCAGGCTTGTCTGGCTGCCGACGACGCATGTATCTTCTCTCGTACTCTCTGCCCTCTTGCTGTTGCTCTTGCATTTGCAAACCCTCAAGTGCTGCGCAAAGGGGGGTGCACAACTTCTGCTGCGACCAGCCCTTTCTTGGGCGAGGAGCGGGGCCCTTTCTCTTTGCAAAGGAGTTGTAGGAATTGTCTCTTTTGGACCTAGCGTCTCCTTCTTGCAACTCCACACACTCGACAGCATTCATATCGAACGCACGGCGCTGCTCAGGGGGTGTGGGTATGGGGGTCGGTCCTTCGATAGGCGGGTGTACTCCCCTAGTGTCCACCTCTCCTTCTCTCTCTGTCTGGATGCCGTTATCTGTACCGACAGAGCTCTGCTGACCAGGTGAAGAGGCCCCGAGAAGCACACGCACAACCTCAGCGTCTCCCCTTAGAGACGCCACCAGAAGGGGGGAACAGTTTGACCTGCTGCTTTCAATGGAAACCTTCCTACAAAAGGAATCACTCACACACATATGGACCCCTCCCTCCACCATCTGTGCAATCACTTCCACACCCTTTGCACGTTCCGTTGCTGTCCAGGGAGTTTGCCTGGATGCTGTCAGCTTACAGACCGCTACCTGTATAGGTGTGGCAAGAAACGGAAGAGAGCTTTTCGAGACTCCGATACGAATCCCGATGGACTTTTCGTACCTCGGAAAGAGAGAGGGTTCTAACGGGTCTGCACCACTCGAGAGAAGAGATTCGGCAAGATCCCACCTCCCTGTTGACAAACAAGCAACAAGGGGAGTGATCGAAATCCTGCCATAATTCCCGACAGGCGCCCCGAGTGCCAACAGCCTTTCCACCAAGCACCTGGGCATCTGCAGACGACAAGCAAGCCCTAGTGCTGTCAACCGTTCCACCCCCACATGTGACAGAGATGCCCCTGCAGAGACCAGCTGAGCCAAGACCGAGCCGCACTTCTCTGGACGTCAACGGCCCGATCTGACTGCCATCACTGTCAACGGTTGGACAACCCCCCCCCTGCCCCTGAAATCTGAGGACGGCCAATTCACCTTTGCACCGGCAGAAAGGAGAACGTCAATTGCCTCTGAATCCAGAAAGTAGCAAGCAAGTCCAAGCGCAGTTGTCTGACAATGATTTTGGAAGTAGTTCAGGCGTTTGATGGTCAACATGTCAGCAAGCCGCCACTCCACCTCCTCTGTCGAGTGCCATCTGCAGGTCCAGTCGAGACATTTGGACTCGCGCGCACTCCCAACGAGACGACCTAAAAGGGATAAACAACGGTTTCGTGTCGCGACTTCTTGCCTTTTCTTCTCCTCCCTCCTGTTCCTCGTCTGCTCCTGAATTGATTCTGAATCGGAGGATTGGAGAGAATCTGAATCCGATGTAGCAAGAACAGAATCGGACAAAGCTGAGTCTACTTCCCCCATCCACCGCTTCCCCTGACGCTTCTTTCCCTCCCCAAGTTTCAACACCAATTCATGAAGAGCTGTTCTCCCTTGACAAAACGACCCCTTCCCTGTCTGCTGATACGTCTTCCATGGGCCCGTCGTTCGACCGTCAATCCTCTTTTCCATTCCCACTGCCCCAAAAATCAACTCGTCCCTCTCACACGCGCACTCAGCTAGGTCGACTCGCGCGCCTCGATCAAGAAGCAACTCTGCACAGTCGAAATTGCCTTCTGCAATCGCGACGCTCAGCAAAGACTGCCAAGATCTCAGGATGATATCCTTTCCATTCGAGTATCTGTCTGAATCATCCGAGGAGGTTACCTTGTCAGCGATCGAAAACAGGCGTTCAACCCAGTCATTTGGATGAAGCAGCCCTCTGTCGAGTAGAAGGGCCATGGTGTCTTTCGACATCCCTTGAATCGCAGTGGGGGACAGAAATGGTCGGGAGCCTGGGCACCCCTGCTGTCCCAACAGATCGATACACTGCCGAGATCCGGCCTCCAGAGCTCGTGTGAATAGATTGGGAAAGAGAATGTCTACATCCAAAGCCTTCCTCAACCGTTGCAACGTCTGTGCGTCATCTCTCTTGATACAGTCAAGGACAAGGCAGTGGAGATCCGCTCTTTCCGACAGAAGATTGAGAGAGTAGAGCTCTCTCCCAAGGTCCACAGAGGCAGATTCCTCCCTGCCCGAACGGACGGCCTTGTTGACGGTAGAGAGCTTCCAGAAACTGCGAAGGTCAATCACTCCAGAACCACAGAGCAAGCGCGTGGTGGCCTTGAGTCTGGGTACGCTCATCTCCACAGGGGAAGACATCCTCACCACTTTTCACATGCACCGATAGATGTCCCTCGTCTGCTGGCTCTTATTCTCACGGGCAAAAACCAACGGGGCTATGCCGCGCAGGACAAAAAGGCCTTGAGTATGGCCGAGTCTATGAATCATTGCAATGGTTTGTCGGTCCGAGGCATCTGACGCTAGCTGTTCACTCTCTCAGAGTTGCCCTATATATATATATATATATATATAGCTCTTCAGAGATCTTCATGCAGCAGCAACATGCATGCATGCATGCAGGCATGGACCCTTAATTGCATGCATGTGACTAAAACAAAATCGGTTACTTCCAAAATCGGCTAAGTTCCGTTCAAACGAATTTCGCATCCATGAAACAGCACACTGCCACACGCTGTAGCATGCACAGTGGAGCTGCCATTGAGCGAGGCTTCCTACATCGACAGCGAAAGGAACGATTACCACTCAATAATTAAACTGACCACGTGACCACAGGAGCTTTGCGGAGACAAAACCGGGTTTCCAGCAGCACTATGAAGCTCCTCACTGTTGCTTTGTCAACTGTTGCTACCCAAGCAGCCCTGGTTAGTGAGCTCAACTATCCATTCATGACGGTACTGGTCTATCCCTGTTCACCTCAGCTATAGTGCTTGCTGACCCCTTTCAGATGTCCGTTTGCTTCGAATGTTCTGGAGTCACGCATCGGTTCTGAGGCTGAATGTGTTTGCATGCATGCATATATACAATTTAACTTGGATCTGCACTTATATATATCTTACAGTGTGTATATACAACTTTAACGTGACGATCAGTCTGTCTAGAAATGTTACTTTTACAGAAGCACACCCACATATATATATATATATATATATATATATGCTGAATGCAGGATGGCATCAAGCTGGGTGACCTCGGTCTTGGAAAGTTCAACCTGTCCGACAGCATGCTGGACCCGAAGCTGAAGCTTGACTTCGGTTTGGGCGGAGGAGATTCCTTTGAGCTCGGCAATCTCTTCGGTATGTCACGGAGCCGGATAGTTGTGCGCGTTTGTGTCCAAGTTCCGCTTTGTCAAGTTGCTTGTGTAGCATTATCACTGAGGAGGAAATGCGGGTTTGTCGCCCAATGTCTGCAGGAAAGACGGAGAAGAAAGGGAAGCAATGCTTCGACGAGTGCGTGACTACTGCCGAGGGTATCACATGGGTCGGCATCAAGACGGATGAGGCCAACTCGACGAACAATGTCTTGACGGTCACCCAGGGCTTCGAGAACTGTGGACACGACATCGAGGGAACTCTACTGGAGTCTGTGACCTCTCTCCCACCCCCTGAGTACAACTCCGCGAACCCCCGACCCACCACACTTTTCACTGAACAAGACAAGTCCTCCGTCCTTTTGAAGTCGTTCCTTACCGAGTCATTCCCAGGAACTATTGCTTCTGACTTGGGTTTCTTCTCCTGGATTGTCAGCACTGAGGGCACTCTGATTTCGCTTGTTTCTCCCCAATCGGACCAGACGAGCAGAACAGTGGAGTTTTTCCTCAACGGCTGCAACAAGTCAGTTGACGGGGGGGTTCACAGCTGGGCTGTATATGCTGCATGTATTCATGCTCTCCTCTTTTTTGGTGGACTCTCCTTTTTCTTTCTTTCCTTCCCGCTGTGCCTCTTTCGTTAGATTTTCAGACCCCCTTCCTTTGATGGTTGCTCTGCACCGATCGGGTGCTTCACCCTTCTGATTCTTTTCTTTCATGATTCTTAATCATTGACCGCCGACTGAATGATTCACTGGTTGATCGATTGACTGTTTCAATGATTCATTTCTCTGCAGTGAGGAGGCGATCACTGGCTCTGTCTCCTGCGTCCTTGGGAACCCCGGTGGCAATGGCAGTCTCTTCCCTCTCACTGAAGTTGCTCTGCCTTCTTCCTTCTTTGACTTCTCCGTTAGCCCCACAGAGTCGGACAAGAAGAAGGAAAGTGACGTTTTCGTTGCAAATGTCACTGTGACGGATGTGAGCGCCACAAGCAATTTCTGCGGTAGTCAGACTTCCATGGACTTTCCGGTGGTCATCGGAACTTCCTTCCAGATCGAGGGATGTTGCGGAGCTGCTGCTTTCTATGAGGGCTTCTTTCCGCTGGACTCTGGGAACTCGGGCTCTAGATAAATAAGTCCTTCTTCGATCTCTCGATCCCAAAGAGGAGGAAGGGTTGCGCTACACCCCGATCGATCGAGCTCCGAAGAGGACGAAACACATGAGACAGGGGACTTGCAAATGCATTTGGACCCATGCACGTTTGCATGTGCGTACTACATGGTCGGCCTGTGTGACAGTCGGATCATTGAATTTGGTTCACAGAACTCCAGACGGTCGGGAGACTGAGCGCGTGCTTTACTGAATGGAAAAATTGGCAACTTCAAATACGTGCAGTACAAAGAAACAGTGCACAGAAAGATTATGTTCGATTCATGGACTTGCACTGCGCATCATGCAGCGCATGCGTAAAAGTGCATGCATCAATGCGTGCGTGCATGTGAACATTTCCATCCTGGGCTTCATTTGGCTTTCATGGTCCCGAATCATGGAGTGCATGTGTCACTAAAGGCGTAATTTTAAATGACTCAAACTGACATTAAAAGTGCATGTACGTGTCAAGGAGCCAGCACTGACTCAGCAAGGGTGTTTTTGTTAGTTGATGTCTACCATAAAATGTCTGTCATTCACGAAAACATTGAAACT
The DNA here is from genome assembly GCA_018398765.1 of Chromera velia. NCBI lineage: Eukaryota > Chromeraceae > Chromera > Chromera velia. Next base: position 50,197 of record JAHBMJ010004961.1, on the reverse strand, counting down.
AGCATTGAAAAGATCTAGGAAAAGATGTCAGCATTTAAGCTAGGCTTTGCTAGCTAATAATTTGCTTTAATTGCATATTATATGCATAAAAGTTTTATTCTAGGCCTAGTTCTAGGCTGATTCATAGTATGAGGAAGAAATGATCATTCTAATGTCAGACTAATGAATTAAATTATTAATTGAAAGAAATTGATTAATTGAATTGTTATCATTTATTAATAATCATATAATAGTGAATGATTTACAGCAATTTGTTCAAATTTTGCTGTCTTGGAGTACGTGAAAGAACCAAAGAAGTCTCTAAAAAAGTTTTTTGGTTATTTCTGATCGCTTAAACTATCCATCTTTAAATTCACTCGGAATCACTCCCCCGTAGCTTTTGAAGGGCCGTGTGCAGGTCTTAGCTAGGGTCTTAGGGCCTTTTCTTCTCTGGTCCATTTGTCACTTTGCTATTGATCATACCGATGGAGAAAAATAAAAAGACAGGCTGAATCCAACTCTGAACTAAAATTTTTAGATTGAATCCGAGTCATTCCGATTCATTCGAAATTTATTGATTCATTTAATTTATAAATTTAAAACGTCTGACAGTGTATGAATTTGGTATCAAACATGAAAGTAAAATAGATTTGATCGATAATCATTAATGCGCTACCGCTGCTACGCCTCCTGTGCATCAACACAGATCCGTAGAAGAACTAAAACAAGACTCTGGAGTCAGACACCAAAAAGGTCCTCTGGAAGTTTCCGATCCTGAATTTTGCATGCGACCCATTGCCATGAAGCCAACGCACCTCTTCGCACGCAGACTTCCGTTGTTGCCAACGTCACGAATGCATGCACTGGCCTGCACATTCACTCACTGGAACGCGAAAAGAAGAATTTTCAGCTTTTCCACCATGTGGCAGGCACCCTCGTGCCCCATCATGGCCCCCATGAGGAACTACAATAACTTGAACGATTGAGGACAAGCAACCAAGCAAGATATATGTGCACACACAGAAAAGGGGGAACCAGCGAGGACGCCAGCCGATGCTAGAGCCGATGACGATTCATTGACGAAAGCAGTTCTTGTGCCGCTCTCTTCCTCGCCTTCGCCCTCTCTCGCACACACACTTCGCCTCCATTGAGTCGACAGCATTGCTTTCTTTGATTCCATTTACTCTCTCACGCGCACACACCCAACCGGACGGGTTCCATGCACTCTCTCTTTATGATCTCTCACTCTCGCCCACTTTAAAAGAGCAAGTATAATTCTCTCTCATCCATTCGTCCGCTCTCTCCAGTCTTTTTTCCTTCACCGATTCGTTCCCTCCATAAACGAATACGGAGCTGTCTGTCTGTCTGTCGACATGAATCAACGAAGAATTCTGACTGACTGAGAAGGAACATGCGTATCCACAAAATTCAAAGACACTTTCTTCATGCACTCTCACGCCCGCCAAAGGACCGGGGCCTCTTTCATTCTCTCTCTCTCTCTCTCTCTCTCTCTCTCTGTTCATGTGCGTATGCGATCACTGCACAGTGAAGGAAAGCACCTCGTCAAGAAGTTGCTCTCCTGCCTGTCTATTCTCAGAGTAAAAACGCACCCTCAGGGTGTAGGTGGAGCCAGCAGAGAGAGAGATGCCATTCACAAAGTCCCCCCTCGTGTCCCCATAGAACGAGTAGGGTCTCCTGTTCTCATTCTGGCTGTTTGAGTACCCTTGGTTGTTCTGAATTTGCAGGGCGGCGCTCTCCACAGAGGACTCCAGCACGCCCACCGGCACTGCTTGGAAAGAGACGACTTTGTTCTCTACCAGAGAGAAGGGAACAGGAGAGCCGTCGAGGGTGACGATGCGCTCATCTGTTGCTGTGTTCATCATCTGAAGCACCACGCGAAGCTCGGCAGCCGTAGTGGTAGTGGGGGCAGGTGTGGTAGTTGTGGTAGTGGTGGTGGTGGTCGTCTGCAAGTATGGAAAATTGGGGAATGTGCGAGGAAGAACACTTGATGACAGGCCCGAGGCGAAACAAACAATTGCAGGTTTGAAAAAGGATGTAAGAGCGAGTTTAATGCCGGTCTGCTTGCGTGATTCCTTGTGGTAGATAGACGACATGAGATAGACGCATACAGAAGAGAATCGGAGAGACTGAGGATAGCTGAAGAAAAAGGAAAAGATCGAAGCGAGAGGGGGTGCATGGGTTGGGGGGAGCGGGACAATTAAGGGAGAGCCGGAGGCGACGAACAACGCGAAAAAGGTAAAAAAGAGAGAAAAGGAGAAACTGAAACGGAAGCGGTTGGTAAAGAAAGAGCGGAGGAAAGGGAAACGGAAGCGGTCGGTAAAGAAAGAGCGGAGGAAAGGACAGGAGATGAAATCGATGCTTCCACTGACAGTTGTAGGAGTGGTGGTCGTAGTTGTGGTAGTGGTGGTAGTAGTGGTGGTAGTAGTGGTGGTAGTAGTGGTGGTAGTAGTGGTGGTAGTAGTGGTGGTGGTAGTAGTGGTAGTGGTAGTGGTGGTAGTAGTGGTGGTAGTAGTGGTAGTGGTGGTAGTAGTGGTGGTAGTAGTAGTAGTGGTGGTGGTAGTCGTGGTGGTGGTGGTGGTGGTCTGCAAAGTGATACAAAGATGAATTTGTCACGAACGAACAGTTGTGTTGCTCGATCTTCGACTTGAGGAAAGAGAAGGGAACCTTCTTCGCGTCTCTCTGCGTCTCTCTCTCTCTCTCTCTCTCTCTCTCTCATACTTACTGACGCACACACACACACACACACACACACACACAGAGAGAGAGAGAGAGAGAGAGAGAGAGGAGAGAGAGAGAGAGAGAGCGAGAGAGAGAGAGAGAGAGAGAGAGAGAGAGAGACAGAGACAGAGACAGAAACAGAGACAGACACAGAGACAGAGAGAGGGAAAGAAAAGAGAAAGAGAAAGAGAGACGAAGGGAGAGACAGAGAGAGGGAGAGAGAGAGGAGTGCCTCACTGACCGGAGTTGTGGTGGTGGTTGTGGTTTCTCCAGGGCAGGGTCCTGTGGGGAGAGTGGCGACAGGGGACACGACTTCGTTAGGCATAGGCTTGAGGAGTGGCTGGGTGTTCTTCTTCAATACCGCGTCTCTTCCTCTGCTGGGATAATACCACTGGTGGGTAGGGCAGCCGTCTCCCTTTCCGTCTCCGCAGTTGGCAATGATGCCTACCCACATCTCCTCAGGCCAGCCAGAGATGAAGTCTCCGTGTGCAGAGGATCCGCTGTTGTCTCCAGTAGACAAGAACCAGTTGTCGACGTTCTTGATGACGTCACCCCCGAGGACACTCTCCAGTGCGTCCACTTCATAACGGACCTCCAGATTCACAGTGGGAATGCGGTAGGGGAACTCGGGAGGGCACCAGGGTTCTCTGTTTCTTCTGTAGGCGTGTGTACCGTGAGAGCGGTAATCGGCCGAATCCAAGACGGGTTTTCCCTCAGCATCCACCGCCAGGCAGTTAGGGAAGTTCAGATTCATCTCCAACTCACCCCTTCCGTCGAGGAAGTAATCCGCAACCACATCGGGGTTCGCACGGAGAAACTCCCAGTCGCCTGCTGACCACTTATCCACCGACTGACGGCCAAAAACGCTATTAGTGGTCAGTGTCCACCGAATCTCATCGCGAGGCTCGTTTTCTGTGTAGGAGATGGTGCGTGAGGCGTCTCCAATGAGGAATCGCAGGTTATGAGGGATCGGGTTGGCTCCCTCTCTGTCTCCTCTAAGGCGGTAGTACGTCTTGCTGTAAGTCGGCACGATGTAATACATCTGGTCTGCCGGGTTCCAGATGTACATAGAGGGGGCCCAGTACTGAGAGAGGTTGGGGGGGACGTTACTGGTGGTCGTGATGTTGGCATCTGCCTTCAAGTCAATCTCAGGATCTACTATTGCTCCAAATGTCTGTGAACCGAACACAGAGTGCATATGGCCAGAACATGTTCCTGGATTGACAATCGGATCCAACCGTGCATCCACCAGAGGACCTTGGGTGGTCACAAGCAATCTGTGGTTCTGTCCGAAGGCAAGGTCGACAGCCAATGCCACAAACCCGATTTGCAGCCCAACTCTCATGATGAAATTGGATGTTGACTGTTGTTTGGATACACACCGTTGTTTGAACTCGATTTCGTCCTGTTGGAAAAGATGCTCGTCTGAAGTGGCTCGTAGACAAGGATGCGCAGTCGGTTTTCTCTCTCACTGTCACAGGTATGGGCCTCGAATTATTATTGCCGATGAATCAAGCCTCAATCGATCCCTTCGATCGATCATCGATGCTGCATGCTGGACCATGCAGTATATATATATACGTACGTGTTTCAAGGTCAGTCAAAAATTCGGAAAACACGCGTACGTACGTACGCGCGCGGGGGCTATAGCTCCCCGCGGCCGCGCGGTCAAAAATGGTCCACGGCCGCGGCCGGATGCATGCATGCTCGCGACGGGTCACGGATACATGCGCATATATGCATGTCGACAGGCAGATGTTAGTAGATGTCGAAGATTGTCGAAGGTCCGGCTATCATGGAAAACCCTCTGTGATTGACGTTGTTTGCTTCTGCTTCCTTACACCCTGCGAAATTGTATGAAATTGTGAAAGAAATAGAAATCAGGTTGCGTTTATCCCAGCTCTGAACTTTTGTGACTGCATACCAAGGGCAGTCAGTCAGTATAAGTCGGAACGGTTCAGCACTGACTTTTATACAGTTCATGCTGATGCTCACAGTGCGTAACAATTAAAAAACATACAAACAAATTCAATAGAGTTCCAATTTGCACAGAAAAAAGAAAACTAGGAAAACGATTAATTTCCAGAAAAATAGATAAGTTACGGTTCTACTGTTCCTTCTACAACATCTGCTTAAAATACTTTAATTAGATATAAAATTAATTCAATTGATTACTAAACTCCAAAAGTTTTAATACTTTCGGCTGCAGCCTACATTTTTTATCGGCTTGTTTTAACATCTCCACATAGAGATTTGACCTGTCACCTGTAAGAACTTTTTTTTTGGATGTTTTCTAGTCTTTTTTTACAGTTCATCTTTTGAAGATGGAGGACCAATCTGCAAAACCTTTGTGCCTTGAACCTTTCCCTCTCTGTTTTCCAAATTTTCTTCCTCATCTGAAGATTCGGACTCGGAGCTGCCCTCAAAAGAAGAAGCTGCCAGTCGATGGAGGTGGGCCCTCCATCTATCCCTCGCCCTGCCAATGTCTGACGAAGAAACCAGGCCAGAGAGACTCAAGACAGAGTCCCAATGGTGAACCAGAGGACTACACAGATCTGCATCTGCATCCACATGTATAACCTTCATACCCGCACCCCCCACAGAACCCTCCTCATCAAAATCCGAAACACCACCCCCTGTACATGGAGACAAAATCAAACTCAATCCCGACAGAAAACGACGCTTTAACTCCACAATCTCACCATCATTCTCCCTCCCTGTCACTTCTTTCCCTTCTTGAACCAAATCTCTCCCCTGTCCCTTGCCAAAAAGAACTTCCATCTCGGCTGCCGACTCTTCCCCCTCCCCCCCTCTTCCTTTGGAAGCAACCACGGCTGCAGACAAAAGGGAAAGGGATTTCTCTACAAGATCAAAATCAAGACCGCCAGAGGAGGCACGAGAGGAGGCCGACAAAACCCCCTCCGAATCCTCAGAAGACTCCAACAAAATTTTCGATCGACTACCAAGAGATTCCAAAAGAGACAAAACTCGCAATCCCAAACTGTCTTCCCCGCTTCTTCCCATCAGCTCATCAATCCAACTCAAATCGGGAAACTGCACTGCCGCTGTTTGCAACAGTGCAAGCCCCTTTTTCACCAACCCCCCCACAACCTTTAACCTCAGCTCCCTGTCCCTCCCCGTCTCCCCCTGCACTGCTGCCTTCACAGCTGCCGGCGCAGCACCAACCACCGAGTCGACCAACACACGAAAAAGACCATCAGAATCCGCAATCTGCGCTCCTGCCTTGGAATTTCGAATCAACGCAGAGGTACAAAACAAAAGCTTTGAAACAAAGTCACCTTCCCACAGAGCTACCTCTGCGGCCAGATCTGCAGCTGCTGCGCGACGAAGCTCGGCTCTCTGTGCAGGTGTGTGCACGCCCACACCCGTGGATGCATTCACTTGTAGAGCCAGTGCTTGGTCATACTGTATCAAAAGGGACTCCACCTCCTCTCGCGCTCGCTCTGGGAGGGCTTGGAGAAGGGGGAGGTCTTCTGAGGCGGCGACGCCCTCGGAGGAACTCGAGGGTACCGAGAGTGCTCGGATGGCAGCTCCGACTCTCGAGACGGCGAGACGCACAATGCCATCTACAGCGCCAAGAGAGAGGAGCTGTTCCTGCACGACGTCATTGTTCTGAGCTGCAGTGCCCAGACACCAGGCAGCAGCCACCCGCACGTTGTATGCACCCGTCTCCGAGAGGAGCAGACGGAGAAGCACTGTCAGGCCGCCCATCTTGTGCAGGTTCATAGCATTGTCTACCTGCTGTACGTACTCTTCAAGTATCATGATCACTCTCTCTGCTTCTACAGGGTCTTTTTCTGCAGTATCGGTCTCACTGAGAAGAGAAATGATACGAACCATCTCAGAAGCCTCGTCCACAGGGAACAGAGCTTCTCTGACTTCGGGAGTCATCAGCTCTGAAATGTTTGCGTTTCTCCTTTTGTAGTCTTCCATCTTTGCAGTAAGACTCGCTGGATCGCTCTGGGAGATTGCCCAGTGGAGCATGTCCTCATAAGGCGCTTTCTTTCTTTCCTCCACATTAGTGATGGCCGGAATGCCGTCTCCGTCTCCTTCACAAGGAGAAGAAAACAGACTGAGACCAAACAGAAGGGCAAAGCCCAGAAAGCGTATTCTCATACTTTAACAACGGACTAAATTTTGAAAGGATGAGCTGCGGATGAATCCCTCAACCGGCTGGTCACCGACTTTGGCAGAATATGAGAGAATCGACAGCAATGCCCTGGACCACAAGATTCAAACACGCGGATTCGACAAACTCTCTGCCACCTGCAAAGTAATCTGCAGTCTCGTCAGAGAAGACAACAACCTGACCTCTGGCGTAAAAGTGATCACGTGTGACCTGCAGTCGATGTCCGATCAGAACGCACAGGATGTGGAGGATGGAAGTGTTGTTGAGAAGAGGATTCGATTCAATCGGTTTCTCGATCGTGCATGCAACGTCCACTTTGAAATTGCTTTTCCCTGCATGATGCAGCCTTAATTGTCGGCCGGGGTGGCGGGGCCTGCGGTGGCCCATGGTGGCCCGGTCCGAGTCCTCCATTCTTCAAAAAAAAAAAATCTCGCGATTTCGAAGGTTGGGACGTGTCGATCGCGACCTCGATCATCCTCGATCTGACGCGGTCGCATTTCCAACATGAAAGTCAGAGTTGCATGTGGACTTTTAATTGTGCAAAGTGTCCCATGGTGCTCCTGTCCTGCTGCCATTCTGTTTGTCTTTCTTCTTTCGAAATTCGGACCGAGATCAAGTTTCTGTGAATCTTCCTCTTTTGCCAGTGCCCGTCTCTTCGCTTGGAAACCAGACAGATCCAATTAAGGCTGTCACGGTTTCTTCCGATAAGGTGTCCATCTGATCCTTCGATTATTCGTCTCTGTACGCCCTTTCTGCGCCCCAGCCTCGCTTTTTTCCCATCACAAGAGCGCACCCAGGGGAAGTGAGTTGAAGACAAAACCATGGCGTCTCGAGCAGTATCGGTGAAAAAACAACTGGGGAAGGGGGGGTCCAAGCAGCACGCAGAACACCCGAAAGTGAAACGCTCGGTCCTCATTCCCTTAGAGGCCCAGTCCACCACCGAGTCTGAGGAAGAGACGGCTGCCGACTCTCCAGAAAATCAGGAAACGAAAATTCAGAAGCAGACCTTGAAGAACGCAATCGCACAACAGAAGGCACAGAAAGGGGGGTTGAAAAGAGCCTTCGGTTCTGATGATGGAGAGCGTGGAGACAAACAATCTGAAGAGGAGAATGGAGCAAAAAAAGTGAGGCTCCGAATTGCTTTTTTTTTCAGTCTTCTCTTTTGCCCTTGAGCTTTCGAGAGTGTCGTCGCTTCTGACTCGCTGCCTTGCTGGAAACAACACAGCGAGCCGTCTCCGCATCTGCCCGGTCTGCCAAGAGATTGAAGATGGCCTGCTTTGCTGCTGCTCGTTTTTGCATGCAGAGAAAGAAGAAGGCTGTCAAGCAAGAAGCCGAGGTTTTGGAGGAGGAAGACGAAGAGGACATGGGCCAGAAAGGAGACGGGCAGGAGCGCGCTCCTCGTCCCATCGAGGCGGCCCTCCAACAACAGCCTTTCTTCAACATCCCCTCCGAGAAAATCCTCAAGAGCCGCATCTTCAAATTGATCAGATGGAAAGCTCTGACCGTACAAGACTTCTCCAAAAAGGGGTGGCAGAAGGCCTACAAAGAGGTCAGTCAAGTCCCGTCAGACAACTTTGGGTTCGCGTTCTTTTCTCTCTTTCGGTTGTCTTTTCATTCGTTACGCCTTCTGTGTCTCTCTCCCGCCTTTCTCGGTATTTTAGGGTCAGCACCCACGTACGCACACACACACACACACACAGAGAGAGAGAGAGAGAGAGAGAGAGGCAGAGGAGACAGAAAGGAAGAAGTGCTCTTTTCTGCCTGTCTGCTTGCCCATGCGCCTCTGCTTCTGTCCCCAAGTCCGCTACATGAGTCTCGTTTCCCCCAAGATGCGTGGGAATGCGTGAGGCAGCTTACTTGTCTGTCTCCCCCCCAAGCTGTGACCTGCGTGGCGTCATTCTGCTGCTTATCTGAATCTGTGACAAGGGAGGGAAGGAAAAGAAAAAGTCTGTTCATCGCCCTGGCTTCCTTTCTGTCTGCCTGCAGCTGAAGCAGCTGATTTCGAAGAAGAAGATGTGGGAGAACAGGAAGCAGCTCGTTGGGCAGTACATGCTCAGTGCCCTGCCTCTACTCGCTGCCAAGTAGGTTTGCCCCTCCTCTGCTCCTCCCTTTGCGTGTGTCAGTGTCCGTTTGTGTGTGGTTTTCTCTCATTCATTCTGTCTTCGTTACTGCATGTGCCTGCATTCTTTTGTCTTCTGGCCTTCCTCTACGTCCTTCGATTCATCATCTCTCACACTTTTTGTGTTGATCCTTGCTTCGATTCTCTGATTCTCTCTCGCATCCTGCCTTAATTGCCTCTCTGTCCCCATCTCAATTTCCCCCGTGTCTATCTGTCTGCAAACATGCATGCAGTAGGATTCCTTCCCTCTCCTTGCCCGCCTCCTTATCCTTCTAACCTTCTCTCCCTCTTTTTCTCCCTTCTTGCGTGCGTGCGTGCGTGCGTGCGTGCGTGCGTGTGCGTGTGTGCGTGCGTGTGTGTGTGTGGGTATGTGTGTGTGTGTGTGTGTCTTCAGGCTGGACGATGCGGCCCTTGAAGACTACGACTCGGAGGGGGACGAGGACTTCCAGGAGGGACAGGAGGTGGAGGAGGAAGAAGAGGGGGCGGAGGGGTCAAAAGACCCCGAGGCGGTCCAGGGGGGGGGGGTTCTGAAGAGGGGCAAGAGGGGGGGGGGACAGGAGGAGGAGGAGGAAGGGGATGTTGTGATGGGTGCCGTTTCAGACTCCTCTGAAGACGACAGCAGCGACACAGACAGAGAGAGTCTCGAAGAGAGCAGTGATGCAGACATGGAGGGAAGGGATTCGGACGAGGAGGCACAGCGTCAGTTGGTGTCTCGTGCACAGAGAAGACGTGACCTCATGCGTCTGCTCGTCGAGGATGGGGACAATGACGAGTCCTCAGAGGACGAAGAGTTTGATTTGGCTGCCGCTCTGCGTGCAGAGAAGCGAAGGTCCAAAAGAGAGGAGAGAGAAAAGAAAGAGCAGGGGGGGGAAGAAGAGGAAGAGGATGAGGAGGACGATTCGTCGTTTGTTGATACTGACAGCAACGAGGATGGGGGCGGCATGCCCCATTCCTCTTCCTCTTCTCTGAACTCCTCTGACTTCTCCGACGATTCTGAAGAGGATCATCAGAGCGGGATTGCAGACCCATCTCGGGTGAGTGCCTTGATTGCATGGTCTGGGGTGAGTGCCTTGATTGCATGGTCTGGGGTGAGTGCCTTGATTGATCTGGGGTGAGTGCCTTGATTGATCTGGGGTGAGTGCCTTGATTGGTCCAAGCACCAGAGGATAAGCCGTTCTCCGTGACTGAATGTATGAACAGACCGTCCACACAGAGAGGGGGGGCCACAGTCTGGAGCAGTCAGTAAACTGGGATTGAAAAATCAAAAGGAAAAAAAAGGCGGCCGTGGTGTGAATTTAAAGAAAGGAATTGAATCACTTGTGTAGCTGGAGAGGCGGAAACCCCCACAGGCAGGCAGACAGACAGACAGACAGACGGACAGGGAGACAGACAGACAGACAGACAGACAGACAGGGAGACAGACAGACAGACAGACAGGCAGGCAGACAGACAGACGGTTTCTTTCCCTCCTCTTCTTCATGAACACAACTGACAAAAAGAAAGACATACAGACAGGGAGACATGCATCAAAATGCAGAAACGGACTGCTGTATTGGCCAGATGAAGCCTTCTTGCACCTTCTGTCCCTTCCGATTTTTTTCTTTCTCGCTTTTGCAGTCAGATCTTGGTTGTCTCCCTTTTCTCATTCGCCTCTCTTTCTCTCTTGCTCGTTGCCTTCCTCCCTCGCTCCCTCCATACCTGCAGGCTGAGAAGAGACTGACACCCAAAGTCGGGAACATCGCAGCCCGGGTTGCGTCTGCGCGTGCTGCAGCTGCACTTGCCGGAGGCATGGGTGGGGCGATTCCCCCGATCAGGAGACAGGGGGACGATGACGATGACTCAGACTCGGAGGACTCGGACCTCAGTGACGACTCTGCCTTTTCTTCAGAAGATGAGGGGGAAGATGGAGAGGGGGGGGAAGAGGGAGAGGCAGCGGGAGGGGATGGCGATGACGATGACGAAGACGAAGAGGAGGACAGTGATGATACTTCCTCTGATGAGTCCATGACTTCTGAGGACTCATCCGATTCCGACACCAGCAGCAGTGACAGCAGCTGGTCCTCTTCCTCTTCGGAAACAGAGCAGCACGCTGGGGGCGGGGGTGCAGCTGCAGCGGGAGGTGCGGGTGCAGGTGGATGGAATGGGATTGGAATTCCTCCGAATGTTCAGGCGATGTTGAATGATCCCAATTTCCCGTTTGTGGGGGGCAATAGAGGGGGACGGGGACGGGGGGGCGGTGGGAGGGGACGCGGGGGCGGGGGGGGATGGGGTTTGGATCCGAACGTGCAGGCGATGTTGAATAGCCCCAACTTTCCCTTCATGTAGGGGGGGCAGGGTGTGGAGGTTCAACTTGACGGGATCGGGAGGGTTGTGTGTACTCATGGTTTGAGTCAAACACTCGTGCATGCATCCGAACATATGAGTGGAGACCTCCCGGGTCCATGCCCTCGTTCTTCATTTGTCTTGTCATTCGTTTGTTTTCTATTGTCCTTCCTGATTTACCCGAAGTGTCGCAGGATTGATGAAGGATTGAGGAGAAAAGCAATGAGTGAGTGAGTGAGTGAGTGAGAGTCCACCAAGCTTCCATGCAGTCAGCAACTCAGGAGACGAGGAGGAAAGCAGTGCAAAGACTGAGTCAGGCAGTGATTCCAAAGAAAAAGGAGCAAGAGGGTTGCTTTTGCCCTTCTCTTTTCTTCGAGGAGACAATTTGATAAGCAGACTTGAAGGGGTAGAGAGAGATCGGAGGAGGTATGCACCTCACAGGCGAGGGAGGGAGGGGGGAGCAGAGAGACCCGATGGTCCGTCTCTCTCTACCTGCAGGCATCCATTTACCCTTACGGCTTCAACCCTCATGCTCCTTCCTGCTTCTGGGCGCAGATCAATAGCATTCATCGTGCTCAACCCCCCCACACACCCACTCACTCACTCACACCGAGTCCGGAAGGGATGTGGTGGTGCACTCGAGAACGAAGTAAAATTTGCCATTTGCACTGTTAAGCATTCATCTGTGAGAATGTTTCGTTTCGTTCAAATCCCTGTTCATTGCTCACGTGGACGCGTGAGTGCGTGTGTGTGTGTGTGTGTGTGTGTGTGTGTGATGGGGGGAGGGGAGGTTCGTTTGTTTGGCTTGGGTGAAGTTAGGTTCTGCTTTCTTCTGTCTTTGTTTGGTAGTTGTTTCCCATTTCTTGAATTGTCTTCGTCCTCACCTCAAACAAGACAAAGCGACAGTCAGGAAAGACATCCTGTTTCCTCTATCATCTCGTCACGAAACTCACACACCCGATTCCGGCACCAACCAGAGGTAACAAATGCGAATTCAGCCCTCTTTTTTCTCCTTATTGGGGCACCCCCTCTTCTTTCTTTCGGCTGTTCGCTTTCCCCCCTGCCTTCTAATTTTCGTCTCTGCCAGCACCTCTCTGTTGCGGGAAATTCACAAAAGCAGATAATTTGTTTGCCTGCCTGTGTGTCTACACAACCACGGAGGTCCCCTTAGGTTTGTTCCGCCTTCCTGTCACTGCATTGGAGCAGAATGAGAAAGTTGGAAGAAGAGAGGGTCGGCAGAGAGAGAGAGGGGGGCGGAAAAATTAAATCATGCCCTCATTTGTCAGCTTGTTTGGCAGACAGGAAAGGAAAAGGGACATCCAAGAAAGAGACGAGATGAGACCAGGAGGCATCAGATGGACGTCACGTGCATGTGCGTCTCTCGATCTGTGATGTTTTCTATTTGTGCCTGCTCGTCTCTTTGTCTGCCTACCCTTATTTATTGCCCCCGGCTCCCTGCCGGAGTTTATTGGGAGAGGTGAGCTTCAACTCGTGAAGTCCGAAAGTGAGGCAGGGAAGGAAGGAATCGGTTGTTTCATGCTGCGACTGCGTGTCGCCATCTTCATGTGGTTTGTATCAATCGCAAGACAAGAAGCAGGGCATGAGTCAGTCCCTGGGACGGTCCATGCAGCACATTCCAGCACACTAAAGACTGGGATCTCATCAAAGACTGAAAGCCTCCCCCTAGGCCTCCCCCCTGCCCGCCCAGCATGCGCAGACAACTAGGGAAAAAAAGGACAAGAATTAATAGTTCTTCCAGTATTGAACGATTCTTGTGTTCAAGGTATTAATTGGCTTGCAGTGGGTCAATACGTGATCTAGCAGACTAGCACAGCTCATCCGCAGCAACATGTCTATCGCTTAATTGCAAAGAGCAAGCGAATTTGATGCGGATTAATTGGTCGAATCTGAGGCTGCACCTAAATTATAGCACCTAAACGTACAATGTCCTAGACAGCCTGAGTTACCCTGCAAAGACCCAGGAATTTAGCTAGGAATCTAAAGGAATTTAGACTTCTAAATTCCTAAATTTTAGAGGTCAATTTCTCGTGAACTATGGTAACTTAGAACTTGGTTTTAATGGCGCTTATAAACCTATATTAGACCTATAAGCACCGTTAAAATCAAGTTCTAACTCATCATAGCTCACAAGAAATTAACCTCCAAAAATTGCTAAATTCCTCTAAATTCTTGTTTTTACGCATGCCGGGGGTGAGTGGGGCGCTTTTTGCCCCCCTAAAGCGGCGCATTTCCGCAAAAAACTCGTTCTCATAATTGGTAAGGAGTTAGAAGCTGAAACTTTCTGTAAAAAGACGTTGTAACGATAGAAAAAGAAGTATGGAACAGATTTTTTATATCATTTCTAGAAACATAGGCTGCCATACAAATTTTTTGATTTTGCGGTCATTTTTTAACGGTTTTCTGTGTTGTTACAGTAAGAAAAACGGTATGAAACTCACAAAATTTATATGGCAGCCTATGTTTCTAGAAATAATATAAAAAATCTGTTCCATAGTTCTTTTTCTATCGTTACAACGTCTTCTTACACAAAGCTTTAGTTTCTAACTCCTTACTAATTATGAGAACGAGTTTTTTGCGGAAAAGCGCCAGTCTCCTATGCAGAGGGGGGGGCAAAAAGCGCCCCACTCGCCCCCGGCATGCGTATAATTATATAAATTCCTTTAGATTCCTAGTGAAATTCCTCTAAATTCCTGTTCAAATTCCTCTAAATTCCTGTCTAAATCTAGGTCTAAATTCCTCTAAATTTCTGGGTCTTTGCAGGGTAGCCTGATCGCATCGTTCATATAGGTCTGCCATGCATGGAACTTCATGGAAGAGGAAACAAAACATATCAATCTCACGAGCTGCCAGTTACTCGTATGCTGTAGATAGTATCATTTACTATACTCCACCTAGGGTTTGGCATCAATCAATCAATCAATTAATCAAACTACTACTGCTATTATTAGTATGGGGCCATGTAAAAATTCATTTGAGTGTCAGTGGCACGCAAGACCC
>JAHBMJ010004961.1:0-35848 GCA_018398765.1 Chromera velia | reverse complement strand
CCTTCCACTAGACCTTCCACCACATTGGCACGTAACCCCCCCAAAAAATTTGAAAACCCATACAGTTTTTTTGACTTAGAAATGTGTTTTAATAATGGAGAAGAACCGTCATTTTTGTTTGACTGGCACGTAAAGACCCCCGCCCCCCTAGAGCCCGTTTGCATGCCACTGATACTCAAATGAATTTTTACGTGGCCCCTATCAGATGTAAATTACGATAATGATGCTCGACGATGCAACTAGGCTAAACTAGCGATGCAATTGCTGCTTACTACCACAGTGACTACTAGCATAGTTATTTTTTAAAAAATGAATTCGATGTATTCATCATATTAAACACATTTAAAGTCCTGCAATGATGGTCATAGAAATACCTGGGTCACTGAGTCTAGCAGACTATAGTATAGCACTGAGATTGTTGAACGCTGTACTAGACGCTGTAAGAGTTTCTGTGTCGCGAAATTCTATCGGCTTTGGTGTCAAATTGGTCAGCAAACACCTACTGAGACGCTAAAGACAACGTCTTATAAGCCTCCCGAACCTGGATCCGAGCCGAATCTGGATGATACTGGATCGTCCCGACTCCTTAGGATCGTCCTTCATTGTTCCGGCGGCATCCGGCCAAAGTCGTTAATTACTGTGGACTCAGTATGGAGACTTTCCTCATTGAATTTCCACGCAATCACGCATGAAAACCGCGGGTCCGCGACAGATGCAGTGCACGCACATGGGGGGAGCTAGGGGGGAGGAATCTACGGAGGAATGTAAAGTAGGAAGAAGACAGGCAGTGGCACCGCATACTCGACCCCCAAGGTTCAAAACAGCATCAGACAGCAAAAAGACGCACCCAGACACGCAGTCGAAAATTTCAGCAAACAAGCAAGCACCTCGAATGCCTGCATGATGCTGCATGCCACGAAACGCTCATTTGAAGAAAATTGATAAAGACAGCGAACGGAGCACAGGAATAAATTTTGATAGATAATAAAAAACGCACGCGGATTCAGCGCAACATGCGCACATGTACGCATACATACGCGTGGCTCTGCTGCTGAGTGAAAGTGGCAGAAGGGCGCTGACCGTCGGCTTGGTCCTCTGGTCTTCCTTCCTTCCTTCACATCATGTCGTGTCGCATTTTTCTTTCACCTTTCTTTCCTTATATTCTCTCGGGTCTGTTATCTTGTTTTTTTTTGTTTGCCTTCGTCTGTTTCATTTTCATGGTTTCACTCGGCTCGAGGAGGACGACCAAGAGCTCTCAAAGCAGGCGCATTCAAAAATATTGGGGCAATGAATGGAGAGAGAAATTAAAAAAAAAAAGGACGGTGACAGAAATTGAGGAGGAGACAAAGATGTCTGCGGAGGGGAGTGGGGTCTTGAAGATCAATCGCTACTCATTCGGTCCCCTTCCCTTTCCTTCCTCCTTTAATTACACTCTCGGCAGAAAGCGGGAGGGAGAGATGAAGAACGAAGCGAAACTTTCGAAAGAATTCACTACACATACGCTCGACAAGTTGGCGATGATTGGGATGGATAAAATCTGCAAAAACGAATCTGACAAAGATGGAATTCAAGTCGAGTCAGTGAACAAAAAAGCAACACTATCAATTCCCTTTTTCTTTGCCCCCACTCCCCAGCCCTGCAATCCCCCCATGCAAGTCTCTGTGTACCTACCGATCGGACTCGATCGGCAAGAATTTGTTAAACGCCACTCCCCCCTCTCTTTCCCCCCCTGTGTGTGTGTGTGTGTGGTTCTCTGTCTCTCTGTACGTCCTTCTTTCAGCAATTCAGTTGCTCTTCTTACGGGCGTCTTGCACCTTTCCCGTTCTCATTTTTCATCCATCCATCCATCCATCGAGACCCTGCTTCCCTGTTCTCTTCCTCGCACGGACTCATGGAAGCGGCCGCTGCCCTCTATTAGATAAAACGAACAGACACACGTGCACTTCATCAAATGAAGAAACAGGCACACGCGCACTTCATCAAAAGAAGAAACAGACACACGCGCACTCAAATAAATGAAGAAACAAACACACTGGCACTTCATCAAATCAACACGACACACTCTTGCACTTCATCAAATAAAAAAACGGACACACCCATACGCACGTTCAGAACTTCACTTGATCACGAAACTCTCCCAAAGCTCCGTCAAACACGCGAAGGAGCTTTCAATTCAAGCACGCAAGAACGGCAGGAGACACGGAGCGATAATGAAGGCAGGAGGGGAAAAGGGATTCGCCCGTCCGTCGTTTCGTTCGTGCTTTGCTTACTTAGGCCCGCGCCCCCGCGAGGGGCTACCGTCGCATCCCATCCCCTCCCAGCCCCCCTCTCTCTTCTCACAGAAAAAAAGGCAGCAGAGGCGGAGTGGGAAATCAAAGGGACGGTTTTACAATGAGGAGAAATTGGGCGCAAAGACGGAATGCGAAACGAAACGGAGCAGGGCAAACAATACATAGGGGGGAAGAGAGGGAGGGAGGGGGCGAAGGCCGATCGAATAATCGGCCTTCCATTCGCTCCATTTGATCAGATCAGATGGGCACACACAAAGAAAACAACAGTCCACACGGTCTGTCTGTCTGTCTGTCTGTCTGTCTGTCTGTCTATCTGTTCAGGTTCGAAAAAAAAGAAGAGAAGGCACAGCAGGTGGTCCCTCCGATTCACCTTTTCAATCCATCTTTCCATCCATCCATCCATTCGTCCATCCATCCTTCTCTTCCTTCCTTTTTCTCAAAAGTGCGATGGATCGATGGGACGAGTCTCCCTTTTCTTCTTAATCACATTCTTAGTTTTTTCTCAGTTATTATTATTAGAGGAGACCTTCGTTCCTGCCTTTGCTGGCTGTCTTGAAGTCGTGAATGTTCACCCTTTCCTCTTTAGTGCTTTCACATGATTTACTCTGGAGGGACCAGGCTGGCCAACAGAAAAACAAAAAACACACATGCCTTGCGTTGGTCTTATTCCTTTCTACCATTTGTCTACACGACCAGTCATTGGTCCGTCTTTTTTAATCTCCACAGTCTCTGTTCTGTCTTTTCTGTTCCTTCAACAAGCCAAAAACGCACCATCTCCCTGGGGCACTGAGCAAGGTCTCTCTCTTCTCTTCTTTCTCTTCCCACCAACGACAAAACACACCCAGCTAGACTCGCTCCTCCAACTGGTCCTTGGTGACTTTCTGATTTCTCTCTCTGAGCAGTTTCTCGTGGAAGGCTTTGAAGTCAAAAGAACACTCATGGGCCTCTGGGAGTCTGTGCTTGCTGCAGAAGGTGCGACCACATCTGCAGTCGAAACGGTGGATTCCTGCCTTCCTCAGACAGAAAGCACACGCAGAGGAAGAACCTTTCTCCCTTCCCTCCGTGCACTGCAAACAGAAGAGGGAGGAAAGGAAGGGAAAAGACGTAAACAAAAGATGAGGGAGAAGGGTGAGAGTAGGAAGGTCGCAGAGACAGGAGGCATGGGAGAAAGACGTACGAAAAAAGGGCTTCAGAAGAGAACTGGGATCCGATTGTCCATCCGTCAGTCAATCATTGATGAAAGCTGTTCCCTTCCAGTGTCCAATG
Source organism: Chromera velia (assembly GCA_018398765.1). Classification (NCBI taxonomy): domain Eukaryota; family Chromeraceae; genus Chromera; species Chromera velia. The sequence continues at coordinate 32,291 of JAHBMJ010004961.1, read as the reverse complement.
CATCTTCTCTTTCGGAAGAAAAGAAAGGTCTCACTTATCTACTGACTGAATGGATGAAAAACGGTGTTCATCGGTAGGTCTGATGAATACATGTATGTATGTCCGTCTCCTTGCTGACCTCAGGATCAGGGTCAGTTCCCTCGATGCCGTCCCTTCCTGTCTCTGCACTTTGCTCACTATCCATTCGCAACAACCTGCCCCCCTTCTCTGCCGCACACTTCCGCTGTGCCCATTGGGCCGAGGGAAGGACACCCCGCACGGTGTCGGGGTCAAGTTTCCGCATGGAGAAATAACAGGCGGTTGGCTCTGCCACCGGCAACGCCAAGGGGTGAGTGCCTTGTTGGCAAGTGGAAGGTGAGCGGTCGGTCTGTAAGTGTGTGGGAGCATCAGAGAGGGGGGGAGAAGGACCAGGAGGGCCCCGGCAATCGGTACCCGCTGCGGAAAGTGTGGAAGAGGACCCCCAAAAGGAATGGCTCTCAGTGAGCCCACAGCGACACCCACTTGCGGTGGTGAGACATTCACTGAGAGAACATTCCGAGCTACCAGAGAGGAAACAAGAGAGGGAGTGGCGGTTCTTCTTCTTTTGGTCTCCGACTGAACCGGAGGGAGAGGACTCTTCAAGGAAGTGAGGGGGGGAGGAGACGAGACTGCCTGGAGAGTCCAGTTCTCCAGCCACGGACTCCTGGGGGAAAAGGGGGAAGGGAAGCACATGAGGAAGAGGAGGGGGGGGGTTGAGAATTCTGACTTCCTTCTTTTGGGGATCTTTTTCGAAAATCAAAATCCACCCGTGCCACTCATCTTCTTTAGATTCCTTCAATGCCTTCGCCCTCTTCTCCTCCTCTGCTCTCACTTTCTTTGCCTCCCTTTCCTCCTTTGCCATCTTGGCTCGATATGCAGCAGAAGAGGCAGAGGAGACCAGCTCCCAGTCCTCCTCCACAAACTCCTTTAAGTCACTGCTGGCACTGCTCCCACTACATGTGTGACTGCTGCCGGGACTGTCAGAAGGAGCGTGTCGTTCCCGATAGTCCTTATAGCAGGATGCACACAGGTGCAGCTGTCGGGGGGTTCCGAGGAGACCACACCGCATCGCACATGGATTCAAAACCTGCACACAAGAAGGCAAAACGCATGCATGCTCAGGTACTGTTTGCAACACAGATTGGGTACATGCACGGACATCCTCACCTTGCTGGATTCAGAGTGTAGCCCCCTGGGGCCTGCAGGCCCTGCAGGCGCTTCACTCATGACCCTTCTCCACTATCCACCCTTCAGTATAGAAATAGAAAGGCAGATAAGCAGAGATTGGCCGGCAGAAAGCGTGAAGACGGTCGAGACGTGCAGCTGATCTGACAGTCTTGGACGCGAGGTTCGGCAAAAAAAAATGTCCACCAACAATTTTCTCAAATATTCCCAGTGAAGACCAAGACTCTTGCTGTGCCCCTTCCAGAGATGCGAGAGCTCACTCGTACGCAATGCACCGGTTTGTCTCTGACAGAAGGGAATGCGGCATTCAATGATCGAACCTGGCAAGCGGTGGGATGGAAGACGCTCGAAGTGCATCGGGAGAGCTGGCCGGGGCCAATTGACCCGTTGAGCGATGCCGAGCTAAAGCAGTACGCGTGTTTGAGTTCCTCGGATGGTCCGCCGGCCCGGCCGGGCCGCTCAGTGAATGAGTTAATCATGTATAAGGTCCTTTTTACTAAAAATTTTTAGACACTTTTTTGCATGCAAACGCCTGCCTGTCGGGGCCGGCGCGGGCCCGGCTCATGCATCAGCCGGCCGACTAGTCAGGGAAGTTGACAGTGACAGACCAGCTCTTGCTGGCAATTTCAGAGTCTTGTTATCGTGCTTGAACCCTCCCAGAACGCGCTTTCGGCAAAATGGACAGCCTTATCGTGCACATGCTTGTGGTGGCGCCTGCCATCCGCTATCTGGTCTCGCCCAAGCGATCATGGAGCAAGTCTACAGGTCGGTGGAAAGTGTGCCGTCTCCTCCTTCCATGGCTCGGAATTCTTCAAGTGAACCATCCACTGCCCTCTTTGCGTGCAGGAGCGACTCTTGCCATCATTGCGCTGGGAGCCATCGCGTTTTTCCAGGTCAGCAGGACTCTTCCAACGACAACCGCGAACTGTATTCTCTCACCCATCGTGCTGTCATTCACCCGTCTCTCTTCTCTCTGTATGTCTTTGCAGTGCGGGAAGGAGGAACCGAACGCGTGGGACAATTTGGGCCTCTCGCCACGAGCAACGGAGTCTGAGATCAAAAACCAATACAGACGGCTCTCCAAGATGTACCATCCTGTGAGTTGGTTTCATGTTTCACAGTCTCCTTTCGTTCTGTTGCCCGTCCCTGTCCACACCTTTTCTTTTCTCTTCGATCTTCTGAACAAGTGACACATATCGTGCTTTCTTACGAACAGAAGCTCATTCAAGTCTGCGGACGATCTTGCGAGGCTCCTCCATCCTGCGTTGTTCTCTCTCTGATTCCCTTGACTCTTCCGCATTGAACATACAACTCGACTCACTATCCCTCCCTCCCCTCCGCTCCCCGTGACAGGACAAGAACCCCGACCCGAGTGCGAGAGAGAACTTCGAGAGGATCGCGACGGTCAGTTGACCAGATGAGATTTCCAAGGGGGGAGTTGACAGAAACGTACGGTGAGGTAGAGATTCCTTCTCTTTCACAGCTGGCCAGGCTCTGTGTGTTTCTCCTTCCCGCATTCGGCTGTCCCTTTGTTTCTGCCTGCCAGATCCTCTTTTCTCAGCACCTCCCGCCCCTAGTCCTATTCCAGGCAATTTGTGCTTTTGTCTTTCCCTGCTTCTCCTCTGCGCTCCAAGCGACACAAACCCTGGTCCGTATTTCTATTCGAAGTTCGGTCAGGGTTCCGTAGTCTGCCTGCCTGCCTGTCCGCATGTCTGCTTCAACCGAAAGCAGAATCACTCAGAGAATGGGTCGATAGAAGGAATCACTGTGTTTGGAAGGTTGTCTAGCTGCTAGCCTGCCTGCCTGCCGACAGTCCCTGTCCGTCTGTAAGAATGCGCATGAACAGAAGTGCAGCGAGTGTCGCACGTGCGTGTGTGCCGGTCCATCTGTATGCACGCACAAGTACACCTTCACATTATTATTATTCAAATCCCCCTTGCAATTAATCGTACAGGCTTACGAGATCCTGACCAAGTCCCCGAAGAAGTTGGAGAACTACCAGAGGTTCGGGGACTTTTCCAAAAAAGGGGACGTCGACGAAAGCCAGATCTTCGACATCGTCATGGTTGCACTCTTCCACGTCTTCGCGTCTGTACTCTTCGGTTGTCTGTACACGTTCTCCAAAGAAGCCCAGACGGCCAGAAATGTAAGTTGTTTGTGTTGTGCTTGAGGGACAACAGAAACAAATGCATGGCATATGAGTCTATCTGCCTGGCTGTCAGCCAAACTGATGCGGTCAATTTCTCTCTTGTTCCTCTCTGTTTTTCACCTAGTGTCCCACCAAAAAATTGGCGATGTGGGGGATGCCAAAATTGAAGAATGTTTCCCGGGTGCGGAATGACAAAGGAGATAATGCCCTCTTTCTTTATCCTGCCTCCTGGGAGGGAGTGCAGCTGCAGTGAGAGGATCTTTTTCTTCGCCTCCCCTCGGACTTGTCTTGCGTCCTTTTCCTGGCTCGTATCTGGAAACCGTAGCAATGGATCTCTTCGTAGGGGCTTGTACATGAATTTGGTGCCTGATGTTCGATGGCTGTGCGTGCAGATATACATGGCATTCCTCACTGCGGTGTTGTGTCTGGAAATTTACATGAGATTCGGAGGGAAGGACGGTCTGGAGACGCTGAGCTTTGTGCCGATTTTCGGGAACTACTGCGTTTTCGAAAAGATCAAGGTAGGAGGGTGCATTCAGGCAAGTACACTGACAGCCGAAATAGAAAAGCAGTGTGTCTCAAAGGAGCAGGGAAAGGATCGAGAATAATGGATGCTTGCTGACAACTCGTGCACGAGAGAGGGGGGCAGGAAGCGGGCGTGTAACAGAGGATTTTCTGACGGATGCGCAATAGCTCCAGATCCCCCTTTTGTTTTTTTGTGTTTTTTTTGTGCTGCGTCTCTCTTCATCCCTCTCTGAATTCATGCCGTAACGATCTTCCCGTCCCTCCCCATCTTCACATTCGGATGAGCAAAGAAGAGAACCAAAATGTGTCTCGAGAGATGTGGAGACTTTTGCGTCGTCATTTGAGGAACGCTCTTTGAAAAAATGGCGTTCAGTTGAAGAAAGAAAAGGAAAGGGAAAGGAATTCGGACGCCAACTTAGGAGCGAACGTATGAACCCCTTTCAGTCATTCTCATGACCTCTCTCCTGACCATGAATGCATCAATCAATCAATCAATCAATCAATCAATCACCGACTCTTTCTTTCTTTCTTTCTTTCTTTCTTTCCTTCTTTCTTTCTTTCTTTCTTTCTTTCTTTTTTTTTTTCTTTCTTCCTTTCTTTCTTCCTTTCTTTCTTTCTTTCTTTTTTTTCTTTCTTTCTTTTTTTTTTTTTTCTTTCTTTCTTTCTTTCTTTCTTTCTTTCTTTCTTTTTTTCTTTCTCTCTTTCTTTTTTTTTTTCTTTCTTTCTTTCTTTCTTTCTTTCTTTCTTTTTTTCTTTCTTTCTTTCTTTCTTTCTTTCTTTCTTTTTTTTCCTTCCTTCCTTTCTTTCTTTCTTTCTTTTCTTTCTTTTTTTCTTTTTTCCTTCCTTTCTTTCTTTCTTTTCTTTCTTCCTTCCTCCCTTCCTTCTCAGGTATTTCGTCAACTGATCCCCACGATTCTCCATGGGGCCCTTCTCGTGTGTGGGAGTCTCTACCATGACAAGGACAAAAGCTTCGAGTTCATCGCCTGCCAGCTGCTTGACTGCAACTTCAAGATTCTCAACAAGTCAGCAAAATCGAAGTACATGCAAGAACGCAGTTTCGCTGTTCTTCTGTGCGGGTCGGCCAGTAGCTTCTGGCTCTTTGTGAGATACGAGAAGTTGGTGATTTTTGTGACTGACTCTGTCCCTCCGAAGTTGTCCAACCAACTTACGTCACTTTGAAGAAGGGAGAAGAGAAGAAAAAACCTCCAAAACAAAAAACAGAGAGGAGTTGCGGTGGAGAGATTATGCTGTCAGTCGGCATGGAACAGCCCCTTCCTTCTTTCTGTCTCCTCCTTTCTGGCTGGCATGTTGTCCTGATGTCTGTTTCGGAGAAGCCCCCCAGGACGCATTGCGGTGGTTTGTCGGTTTTCTTTCCTGAACGAACTTTGAGAGGACGATTGCTTGATGACACGTTCTTTCTCCTTTGTTTTCTTTCTTTCCTGTTCTGTCCCCCCAGCGGCGGCGAGTGCTCATTCATCTCTCCCTCTCTCCTGTTGACCTCTGCAGGCTGAATGCGTCTGTCCCCCCAGTGACGGGCCCAGAGGAGACATCGGAAGGGAAGGAGGGGACGGCAACAAACGGGAGCGCGGCACACGATTCGCCGGAGGGTGAGAAGGCAGCCTTATTGAAGGTGGGAGAGAAGGAAGAGAAGGAGAAGGCTGCTGCGGCGTTTGTGAGGAGGACGGAGACAGTTATGGAGCTTCAAGGAGAGGCACCTAGAGGTCTTGCGATGAAGGAGGAGGAGAGACGAAGAATTGAAACGGGAGAGCTGCCCCAAGAGGTGTTGTCGAAATATCACCAGTTTCTGGAGGCAAGGGTCGGTCTGTTGAACACACAGAAAGAAAGAAGTACAGGCAGGTAGAAAAGAATGGGGCTTCCGATTACATGCTCAAATTTAACTTTTCAAAAACCTAGTGTCTTGAGCTGAATGCGACTCGGAGCTGGGGAGAGCTTTCTGCCTTAAATTGCAACGAATTGCCGGTGTTCGTATCAATCAGAAGGAAAGAAAATGCGCCAGAATGTATGCTTTCGTTCCCATTCCTTCCTTCACCAGGCTTCTTTCGAGAAAGAACCGTTTTGTGTGTCTACCACTTTTGCGGGCTCACTGGAGTCCCACCAAGAGATGTCAACGAGAAGTGAATTTCTTCGTCCCCCCGTCAACAAAGAATTCTGAAAGAAGTGTCTGAAATTGAATAGCTCATCTACTCTACTCTTCTCTTCTCTGTCTCCGATCGATGCCCTTCCCCCNNNGTGTGATTCCCCCCCCCCCTGTGTGTACCTCTCTCTCTCTGCAGGTTGCTCGGATGAAGGCTCCCGAGTCGATGTGGAACATCGGCACCATCGCCTTCTTCTTCTTCATGGCTCTGCGATTTTTTATTTGAATGAATCAGTGCATGAATTTGTACTGACCGACTGTGGAAACGATCTTGATATGCTATGTTTGCACACGCACTCAATCTGTGGATATGATCGATAAAATACTACACTGTTTAACACAGGATTGAGTCTGATCAAGCCAAAGCTATACATGTAGTATTAATTAAAGAAACAGAAAGCCTGCCCATAAACTAGCCCATAAAGCCTCAGATGCCTTGAAGCTAACTTGCTTGTGCGGCTAGGTGTGATTTATAAAGTTCTTTTTTAAATAAAATTAAATAAAGTCTATAACCTTAATTTTGTCCCCAAACTTTTAATTTTAGGTGATAGGTTATTTAGTGATGCTCTAGACTCTAGAGCACTGTCGTCGTTTTGTCTTATACAGGTCGCCCCCACACTGGGCCGCGGCAAAACTTTTTTGACTTCATATAATTTTGGATCGAACTGAGAAGCTTTGACTTAACGATGGTTTTTTTTACTTTCTTTGAAATTCTTTCACCCTGGAAAACTTTGTAAAATCTATACGAACAAACTTTTAAAAGGAATTTCAAAAGTTTTATTTCACAACTCATGCATAGTTTGAAATCAGACTTTAAATTCTATTTAAAAATAATTCACTTTAAAACTTTACAGATCAGATCCAGTTGCACGCTTAAATTATTTTCAATATATGGCTAACCTTAAGTAATATTTAATCGACATAGTACTGCAATCTCTAGCTAGATCTCTAGCAATCTCTCTGTAATGATGAGTGCGATCGGAGCGATCCGGCCCTTCAAGTCCGAGTCATAATGACCTCCGCCTTGTGGTTAGATAGAATGTACTTTTGCAGAAAGTGTAGGTAAAAGCAAGCAACACACACACGCTTGCGTGCTCGACACAAAGCCGTCCATCCATCGCAGTCTGCCATCAAGGTGGCATCAACGAATCGATCAGTTACGTACCGGTCACGATCTCTATCTGAAAAGTCATTTGTGCAGGAAAGACTTTTTGTCTAGATCTCTGTCTGCGAAACTTCAATGGCAGCAACGTGCCCCAGATTTGCGGTGCAATTGATTGACTTGCACTGGTGCAATTCTCTCTTCCATATTCAACAAAACAGACGGAATTCATGCATTAGAGTGCTCGTGCAGAACTGTCAGAACAGTCCCCGTGAATTAAATGCGACGGCGGTCTTGGCCGAGAAGTTGGACTACTTCGTGAGTTGAAGAGGCAGTGAAGAAGCACTTGTCGGTTTCAATGTTCAGAGTAGTGGTGATGTTTGTTGGGGGCATCACACGATTCTCGAAGTCGTCCCCGTTCGCCGTCACTGGAGAGACCGCGATCTGGTTGGGCATCAATGAGTCTCCATCTCCGAGAGTGATTTGAACACCCTCGATGGGCACACCTCCCACGCTGACTTGGGCCGACAGGTCGAGTGTTGTGAGATCATCCAGAATGGCATCACACCCGGTGAGATTGAAAACGGTAACGAAAATTTCACAGGGCTGTTGCGCGGGAATCTCCAACAGAGCGTCACACGCAACGATGCGTGATGTGGAACCAAATTCTGTCAGGTCCTGGTCAACAGAGTCACAAGTCAGGTTTGCCCCTTTGTCGCATTCGCAGAGTTTCTTTTTTGAACCGACTTTGTCTTTCGAGTCCTTGCCAAACAGATCGAGGCCGGGAAGGTCAAAGTCAAACTTTCCCGTCAGGTTGAGCTTGTCCCCAAAGCTTCCGAGCTCTTTGAGGTCAACTGCTCCAAATGCAGAGACTGTCAAGAGGCACACTGAACAGACGCTTCGCAGAAACAACATCTTGATTTGGAATTAACTGACCTTGGGCACTCAGTGTGCGCGGGGATCGCTGAAATTCAATTGAGCAGCGTCTCTAATAGGACAAGAAAGGTCTTTTGAATCTGGTGTAAGGGGACGTGGCTTTGTTTTCTTGAAGTTCTTCTTCCGGGCTAGAAAGTTGGACACGCCAATCGCGTGAAAAGAAACGAAGGAACACGCAGCTGTGAATTGATTGGCGACCCGGCGTGACATGCATGCGATTGTCTGACCTTCATGCAAAAATCCTTCAAAATATATTGCATGCATGAGCGACTTTTTGCATGTTTTTCTGACGCACGCAAGCATGCATGTACGTATGCGAACGGCTTTGCGATGAGTATATATCTGCATGACGCATGCAAGGCTTTTCTGTCTGTCTCTTTGTTTTTGCGTCTGCTTATATGGCTGCTGCTAGCGCCTCCAGCCGGCCCGTGTGGCGGAGAGGCAGAAAACCTTTGGAAGGTCTGTCATTATCATGTTTGTGTACAAGAATCGACACGAATGTGTCTGCACGACAATTCCGACCGATCGATTTGGTTTGTCTTTCGGCGTCCTGCAGGCATGCTGTCATTTGCTGTCGCGGGAGTCCATCTGCCCAGCTGTGTGAACATCTGCCCGCCTGTGAACACGCACACTGCCTTTTCGTTTGCTCCTTCGGCATCTTCTTTGGTTGCTTACAATGATGCGACTTCCATGCCGCGAGAGTTCCTTCTCTTCTGTGTGTTGTCTGCATGCATGCTTGTCTCTGACTGCATGTGATGTGTGAGAGGGGGGGACCAGCAGAACTATCGCTGCTAGGCACCAGTGTGGGGTGTACCACAGACAACTATTGCAGCGAAGCGCTGCCCGTTTCTCCATCCTAGAATTCACTACGTATGTGCGTGTCTGTGCGTGTCCGTGCGTGTCCGTGTGGGTCTGTGTGTGGCATACACGCATGCATGCATGTCTGCGTATGGCATTTCCACCCTTCTCTTTCTCCCACACGACCTCTTTTGTATACGTGACTGCTTGCAGGACGGCCCTACTGACAAGATGACAAGGTCATCTTCGCAGACTTGCAGGCCGTCCACGATCTCTTCGCGGAGATGCAATTACGAATCTGACAAAGTATCTTCATACAACGTCTGGCCCAGACGGCAGCCCTTGCACGACCTTTTTAGTGGTTTGGAAGGGATTCCACGCCTCCCTTCTTGGAATTTATGACAAGGGAGGGAGAAGGGAAGGAAGAGGATTTTGAAGTCCTCATCGCAGAGTACTTCTGCGACAGGGTGAAGGCCTCCCAGCACACCGTCGTCTACGTGATGGTCAGACTTTGAGACCGAGAGAGGGAGCTTTCGCTTCTATGCAGGCACGTGGAAGGTGAAGGCGGCGTCCATAGCAGCGGAGGCAGCCTGGGTGGGGGCTAGGGTGAGGGCCATGCAGCATCTTCGGGGGGTCGTGCGGTTTGTATTATAATATGTTCTAAACGGCATAAAACAGCAACCACGTTTAAATTTTTTCTCTATTTCACACTGGCAACCTACATAGCTTTTCAACACATTTGTTTAACAAAATACCAATTGTTGAGCACTTTAATGCTAAACATAGGGGGGGTCTTTCCCCTTGTTTAACAACCATGTCTTTCATAAACATACCTGAACACTTCAAATTTAAACACATGTCTAGCTGGACTTGAAGCTGGACACGTCCAGAATGGACAAAATTTTTTACCTTAAATTTCCCAAATTGCGTTTTAAATAATTTGAAAATCCAAAATCTCATTTTAAATGTATATGTTTTAGACTGACTGATCTATTTTTTAAAAAGATAACTTAGTTATAAATCAATCAGTCAATCATTCACTCATTCACTCTAGCATTCACTAAGACTAAGTTCACTTAATCAATTAAATCTTTGAATTAATCAATCAATCAAGCAATTCAATGTTTTTATTAAATTTAATCATTTTTTTGTTGTTCATATAAAAAATATTACTTAATATTACTACCGTAGTACTTTATATATATTTTTCAGTATATGATTGCACCGTCATTTTTAGTATATGATTGTAATTGTAACACAACCCTTTTGATTACTCTAAGAAAGTAAAAACTAGAGTAAAAATCCCAGCTTTCAAACCTGCAACGATGATAGTTTTTGACACTTGATGCGTTTGTATTGTTTAGCTCTGCCCATCTAGACTACAGTCACGGGATTTACCCCGCACCATACCTTCAAAAATCAAGAGAAACCAATTAAATTACTTTTGTCTTCAAAGTTGATTTTCTTGCCTGCATGTATTCTTCCAACACAGCATCTAACAAATACATCGTCATCGGACTCATCTCTCTGTGCAAGAACGTGACAATTTTGACCCAATGAAGATTCCCAAATTTTGTATGTCACCCGACTGCGTCTTGCAGGTGGGATAGACCCGCAAATCCTACCAGGCTGTTTCCGTGATATGAATACATGCGCACACTCACCCGCACAGTGTCACGCACTTTCATGAACATGCATACACGCCTGCATCAACAGGCATCAAAAGAAAGTTAAAGAGCAGGCTCAAGAGCTTTTCTTCGCTTCTCTTACCTTCTAAAAAGTGAAAATTGATCGATCGACCGATCAATTTAAAAAAGGAACGAACTTAAAGGCCAATCTATCAACCTGTTCTGTCTCAACCACAGCTGCGTCAGAAAAGACAGGGGCGGGAAGTTTCAAGGAGAAGAAACTGCGCCTCGAGACCCTCCCTGTCTTTCGTCATTTCTGAATTTGTACCCGGACACCGACCCAAAGAGCAACGTTGCAGTCAGTCAGCTCTTCCGGCCCTCCTTCTGCAGACGCTTTGAATTAAGAGGCAAGGCAAAGAAAGACGGAGTGACACACACACGCAGAGAAAGATAGAATGTGGGACGAAAGGTAGGAGAAACAAAGAGGATGTGGACATTATTTGGTGAGTCTTCGTCTTCCACACTGCAGTCCAAGTCTCGCTTTTCCCTCCCTAACTGTCCCACACCCTGTGTCTTCCTGTAACTCCCCGGCCCCCCCTATTCCCTCCCTTATGCTGAGGCGATGACCCCCCCCCGGTTGTCGGCGCCTTCATCGAAGCCGTTGAATGTCTGCTCTGAGGACTGTCATCGTCAAACATCCGTCTGTCTCCCAACATACCCACCTCAAACGACCGCACCGACAAATCTCTCTGCTCATCCCCCCCACTGTGTTGATCAACTGCCAATGCCAACGCATCCTCTTCCATCTCCTCCTCCTCGCCTGTCCTGTCAAACAAGTCACCCGCCCAGGGGGGCAAGACAGACGAAGACGCGCCCGCAGAGGAACGGGGAGGACCCCCGGGGACGTTTCTCACCTCCCCACCTATCTCACCACTCCTACTCCCTCCTCCCTCCATTCCTGCTACTGTACTGCCTGTCTTCTGCACTCCTGGGCCCTCGACTGGCTCCTCTTGGGACATAATCACAGAGGGAGAAGTCTCACTCACCCTCTGACCATTGGCTACCCCCCCAAACCCCCCCGCCTCCGCATACGCTCGAGCCGTCGGGGACTCTCGTGAGGCGGGAGACAGACAAAGAGGGGAAGTTTTGCCCCCCCCCGCAGGCTCTGTAGCCCAGCTACCCCCGGGACTAGGCAGCCGACGGTCACTGCGGGTCCCCGGCCTACTCCCTGTTCCTAGTCTTTGCCCTCCATCGGGAAAAACTGAAACAGTCGCAGGCGGCGCGCCTGGGTCCGACTGCCCCGAACTCCACCCACCCGCCGCCGCTTGGCTAAACCGCCCCGCCGGTCCCGGTCCCCGTGACGCCACCGACGTCCTCCCCGGATCAAACCCAAAACCAATGGCGGCCTCAGGTGACCCTGTCGTCTTCGCAGAGGACGTTCTCCCCCCTGCTGTGGCAGTTGCGGGAAAATCAGGAGATTGGGGAAAGGGTCCCGGGGCCTCCGACGCCCTGCCCCCCTGGGGACTGCCGGAGGACCTAGCACCCCCCGATGTCCCTGCAGAGTTCACAGGTTGTAGTCTTCTGGTTGAACCCGCCTCGCTACTCTGCAGGTGTGTTGCTGGGGGAGGTGACCGTCCCCCTCCTCCTACCACACTCCCCCCACCATACCCATCTTCATCCTCCTCCCCCTCTTCCCCTATCGGTTCCATACGAGAGGCATTTGGAATATCTGCAACTCTCGCAAGGCCATCTGCCTCAGGATCAAAACCTGGATGTATCAACGTCTCGTTCGAATGCATACGCCAGGGGAGGCCTGCAGCCATACGCAGACCCACATCATCGTCCTCCGGCTGCTCCTCCCCACCCCCTTCAGTCCCGCCCCCCACCGCCTCAGGCGGACTCGTCCATCCCCCGCTACGCACAACAACATCCTCCGAGCCGTCGGATTCGGGTGGGGGAACAATGCTGTCGCCCAGACCTGATGCAACTCTAGGTTGCACCCCTGTGTTTGCCTGGGGGGCGTGTTTCGATCTCCCTGATGGGGAGGTTTCTGATATAGAGGCAGGGGTGCCTGAATGTGCACCCACAGAGGGACGGGACGCAACGGGCACAGAGATCGAAAACCCCAAACCAGGTGTGCCTTCCCCCTCTCCCCCTAGTGCCCCCGCAACCCCCGATGCTGTGGAGAGACGATTCCCCCCTGCACTGTTCCCCCCAATCGACGACAACAAACCGGAAAGAGACAAATTATCAAGGTCAGCACTTCCTATTCGATCACGCTCGCTTGTTGACGGAAGTCTAGGCAACGGAATCGGCCCATCTCGTTGTTGCCCCCCTCTCTCCGTTCCCTTCCCCCCTCCCACCCCACCCGGAGACCTTAGATAGCAGTCGCCTTCGGAGAGGTCTAAGGCATCCGGATCCCCCTGGTGCCTCTCGGGAGAGACGGAGGATCGCACACCAGTCGCTGCCGCGATCTGCCTGGCTCTCGACGGCGCCTCCTGGGCATCCTCGGATGACCGAGGTTTGTTCTGCTGACCTGCACAGAGAAACAGGGGAGCAGACAGAGAGACCATACGGGATTGATTCTGCATTTTCGTTTTTTTCACTTTAACGGAAAAGCAGGGAGAGGTAAGGTGGGGGAGCGCGAAGAAAAAGTCATGTATGCAGCTCTACAAAGAAAACACAGGAGACTGTCCGTTTCCGTGCACGGAGAAGAAAGCGTCTCTCGTCGGAGAGGGTTGACAGAAAGATGCCAAACGGAAAAAATTGCAGCGGAGACGTCAGAAGTGTGCAGGCAGACAAAAACCGTACCCAATAAACACAAACAAACGAACCAACCGGAAAGAGGGGAGGACCCAGCATCACCATTCGCCCTCCCAGGTTTTTGGTCAGCCGGCCCCCTCTTGCTGTCTTTGTCCTTTGCCTTCTCTCCGTCTCCTCCTTCCCCTCCCTTCTCGGTTGCCTTGGCTCCCTTTGCAGGCGATCCTCCCCCTTTTTCTTTTTTCTTTGCCTTCTTGGCTTCCCTCTTGGGCGAATTCTTCTTCTCTTTTGTCCCCGAATCCATCCCAAACAATCCTTGGAAGAAGGCTTGAAAGGCATTCGGTTGGGGTCTGCCGTCCTCTGTAAATGAATCGGCTTCTGAGGGGTCTGGCATCAGGGGTGCACCCGGAGGGGGGCTCACACGCTCACCCCTGTCAACCATCACATCGGACAAAAAGGAAAAAACGAAATGGGTCCGTTTGACCTTCACAGATGTCCGATGTTCCCCCGCAGGAGACTGGGTGATCTGCTCAGGATGCTCGGGTTCGAACGCTAAGGCAACGAGGTCTCTGTTATCAAGCTCTTTGCATGAATTCACGGGATAGTAAGTACCCGTAATCACCACACCCCCTGAGCCCCGAACGTGCAGTACAGGGATGTAACAGTAAGAATGGATTCCGGGGATGGTGAAGAATTGACCGCTTGGTCGGTGTTTGACGTCGCAAAACTCAGCGGGTACTGGGAGTAAGTCGATGGACGCATGGATGCGCGAGATGGTGTTGTACCATTGTGCGAAGGCTTCTTTTTTAGTAAGAAAAGAGGGGGCAGAGATGGAGGAGGAGGACGAAGATGCAGACCCCGCACGACGGAATTCTGCATTTCCTGCAACACCGCCTCCCTCCGTTGCCACCGAATCTCTAGGATCTGTAATCAGAGGATCATCCGAGAGCAAATAAGGCTCATACACCTCAACAAACAGCTCTGTGATTCTCCCAAAATCTATCGAATCAGGTCGATACACCTCGGGGGGGGGCCATCTTTGGTTCTGCTGCTGTTGTTGTCCTTCCCCTCCTTCCCGCTGCTGCTGCTGGGCAATTAATCTCTCCACGTTCTCCTTCTGATGCCGGCATGCCCGTGCAATCAGACTCAACGGAGGACCATAAATAGTTCGTGCTTCTGGTGGTACATTCAAAGCTTCTTTGCCTACCAGAGTGAGGGTAAACAGAGGGGGGTCATCGGCAGACTGGGGACCCCGGGCGCCCCCTGGCCTGAAGGGGTTCGATTGACGCAACCTCTTCATCAACGCCTCCCCGGTAGGACGGCTCACCCCACTCCCACTGCTACGACGGCTTCTTCCCCCCGTGTCTGAGCGTTGCAATGGCATCCCGCCTCCTGCAGGAACCACGGGCCCACGGGCGACAAAGGGCCCAGGAGGAACGCCGGGGCCCGGCTGTCCGTGTCCGCCCCTGTCTCCTGTGAGGAAGGGAACCTGGGGGTTCGACGGCCTGCCTTGCTGAGCTGCCATCTGAGCCTGCTGCTGGTAATGAGCATGCGGGGAGTGCTGCGGATAGGCACCGGGGGGGAAAGGGGGACGGAAGGCCCCGGATGCCTGGGCCTGTCCCGTGGGGGAGTGGGCCCCCTCGTGATGGGGTGAGGGGATCATAGAGTGCCCCGGCACAGGCCTCCCCGGATGCATCTGGGGAGTCGCCCCGCTGTGGGGTACAAAAAAGGCGACACCTCCCCCCTGACCGTGAGGGGACCCTTGCGCGTGGGGGAAGAGCGGTTGCTGTTGCTGGGCCTGGGGATTGAAGGGCAGGGGCATGCCTGGGCCCACGCCCATTGGGGGGTTTCTGTTGGAGGGAGAGCCGTTGGGGGCCATGGACATCGAGGCAGAGGCAGAGGGATTCCCTGCCACCATCTGCCCGACTGCAGGCATGGAGCGGAAACGAAGACAGAGACACAGAGAGTGACTTCAAAGCAAACGGGGAACTGAAGTGAGACCTGCGAGAATAACAGAAATTACAGCAATCGGTGTCTCTGTGTTTTGATGACCACGTATATCTCCTTTCTTCCCAGGACTCTGCAACTAGCTTTCAAATCCAACGGAACGGATACACTTCCTTTGTCAGAACTCATTCGAGTGAAGAAAGACAACAGATCGCTCGACTGCTCTACCTGTCTACTGGCCGACGCACACGGTGCATCTCTGACAAATAGCTGGTCATTCACGTCAGTGCAAAGGCAAACTTTCTCCTCTCTTTTCGATAGTTACTGATTCATGGACTGGCTGATCTCTGACTGACACATCGATCGATCGACTCACAGACTAACTGACTGACAGCTTGTCATGGATGTGGACGGAATTCCGAGAGGCGCCTCAGGGCCCCCGTTGGGGTCTGCGTGGAGGAGCGTGCGGAGCTCTCGGAGGACAGCAAGGGCAGACAGACGCTGAGAAAAGTCGTCGGCAATGCACCTGCACACACACACACATACACACATACACATGCACACACCAACACACAGACACAGACACACACACACACACACGCACGCACGCACGCACACACACACACACACACCTACACACACACCAACACACACACACACACACACACACACACGCACACACACACACACACACACACACACACCATCCTTACTCACACACGAGGACACAGACGTGCACAGTCGTGCTCACAGACGCGGGCAGTGGAGAAAGGGGGGCTGCGGCACTCCCGTTCCACACGCGCAGAAGGACCGACGAAGTACTCTGCAGTTTTCCGACCAAAGCCCACCGACAGGACGATTTCTTTCTCTTTTTCATACAGACGGGGAACTCATGTAGAGACCGACATCCTGCCTGGAAGAAAATTAGACGACATTCAACTGACTGACTGTGTGACTAGGTCATAGACTTGAGAAGCCACGGCGGGGGGCCACCCTGCTCTCTGGTCTACTGTCTGCATGACTTCCTCCTTGTTAAATATGTTCATTTCATCTCTCAAAAGAATCGGTGGTGCTCTCGGTCGTGGGGCCACTCTCGCAGGGGGACGAGCTATGAGGATTTCGAGAAGGACCATGCCGAAAGCGTACATCTCCGTGTGCTCCCCATAGTAATGAGTCTGCTGGTATTGGGGGTCTGCGTATCCTGGTGTGCCTGCACAGAAGGGGACAGGGGCAGTGTCGTTAGCATAAAGATGGAATACGCATGTGAGCCCCTTCTGGCCTTCCCGTGAGTCGGTGGCTTGGTGTTTAGTTGCGCTTTTCTCGATTGTCTGCTTAGAGTCGATTTTGGCCTTTCGGCAGCTCAAAACTCGCTTTCGTTTCTAGCGGGTTTCAAAGAAGACAACAGATACAAATCCCAAGGGAAAACAAGCTGAGTGCACGAGGGAAAGCAAACTTCTGCTCGGCATTTCGCGAACTTTGTGCATTGTGTGTCATTCCGGAAAAAACTGCAACGCGACAGCCTGCCAACAGATCTGCAGATCAACCTACGCACCCTTCGTGATCACATGTTGGATTGAGTGTTCACTGGTCGCACACGCCAGTCCAAAGTCTGCCAGTTTGGCTCTTCCCGCACTGTCCAGGAGGATGTTGGGAGTCTTGATGTCCCTATGGAAGATCTTCGGCTTGCTCTTGTGAAGATGTGCCAGTGCCTGTGCGCACTCGAACAGGTTCTTCAATCTATCCTTCCAGGGGTAGGGGATGGAACTGTTGGCCATTCTCTGCTGGAGGTCCATCGACAAACGCTCATAGACCAGAAACCGCTTGTCCCCGTTCTGGGCCCACCCCATCAGGAGGACCAAGTGGGGGTGGCGGAGTTTGGAGAGGACCTTGACTTCCTGATTGAAGCCGGAGTCGTACAAACTTTGGAGCTGCAGCAGAGAGGACAGGAAGAGTCGTACAAACTTTGGAGCTGCAGGAGAGAGGACAGAAAGAATCTTACAAACTTTGGAGCTAGAGGACAGAAAGAGCCGTACAAACTTTGGAGCTGCAGGAGAGAGGACAGGAAGAGAAGCTGGTCGAAGAACAGAATAGACGTAAGAAAAGACACTCAATGTTGGAAGAAGAAGAGAGCGAGAGAAGCCGGAAGGGGAAGAAGTGTTGCGTGTTGCAGAAGATCTAGTTTGATGTGATCAACTGACATCGATGACTTTGATGGCGACATCGGGTCCCGTTTCCAGCACGCCGCCGTAGACAGATCCAGATGAGCCCTGACCGAGCTTATGCGTGGGACTCCAGTTGTTTGTGGCCCTCATCAGTTCTTCATATTCATACTCATGGCAAGCATCCGCAAGCCAGCTAGAGTGGGTCTCCTTCTGCAGTTCATCCCGCTCCTCTACATGTTGATGAGGGTGGGGAGGACGCGCAGGAGCTGGTGGCGGCTGTGGAGCCGGCTGCTTGCGCCGCCATGGCCACATCCTGCCGAACAGATCGGTCCAGGGTTCACTGGATCACAAGACAACGTTGCTTTGCTTTCGTTCCTTCACTCGATCACTCTCAGAGAGACAGACCGAAGCTTGTAAAAAGAAACGCAGACGGCGACTCCGGACTCAAAAAAGTGGGGCTCAGAGACTCAGAGTCGACCAGAAAAATGGACCACTGTCGTGCAAAGGGAAGACAGAAGGATCCACATCGAACATGCAGCCAGACCAATTCTGTCTACAAACTCTGTCTGCTTCTGACAATCAGAGTGGCCCCGAAAAAATTCAAATGGCCTTTCGCAAGTTCGCACGGACTTTGGAAAACCGAAAATGTGCCACCACAAACAGTCTCGCGTGGCTCGGCATTTGGAGACGCGCGCGAACCCGTACGCAAAACCACAACTTCTTACTTTCTTCTGTCTCAGACTGAGCATTGCATGAGAACACCCCTGAACTTGGCCTTTACGGCTGGAGGTCTGCTGGATCAGAGGCTTCGTGTGAGTTTGGCACGCGTCTTCTGTCACCTGTGAAGGTGAGGTGCTCCCTCTCTGTCCCTTGTTTCTTGGTTTTCCAAAGGTGTGTGGGACCTTCGGATTTTGCTGTAGCGTCTCCTTTTGAAAAGTCTTTCTGAATCGTGTGGAAATGGGATCGATCCTGCAGAAACTCCTGCTAGCTCCCCGTAAGTCTCCTTCCCCTTCTTCGGGACTTGCGTATCTGGTTAGCTCTTCAGCCTTTTCGTCCTTCCCTTTTCTTAATTTGGCGATTTCTGTCCATCGCGAGACATAAGTCTCCCTTGGTATTCCTTTCAAACTCTCGTGCCTTGAACCTCCGCTCACATGAGCATTTGCTGTCGGGTCCATTAGCAGCACGTGAGAAGACAGAGAAGAAACTCGTGTTCGAAGAATGATGCGGTGAACGTCTCTCTAGGTCTCTCAATCTGGAAACCCCTTCTGCCTTTATTTGATATCAATCTTCTGCAGCTTTCGAGGTGAAAGAGCAGATCCAGAAGATCTCCAGTACATCTGACAAGGGTCCAAAGGGGAACGGTTTCCTCTCGCAGGCTTGGGACCTGCAGGAGCAGATCCAGCTGTGTCGGGCAGGGATTCTGGATGAGTACGTTCTCTTCTGTCACGGTCTGTTCCATACGTTCCCGCTGGGGGAAATGAAGGGGGGGAGTCAGGTTCTTCTTCTCAAAAACGTCGTCGAAAACCTTCAAGGAGGAAACACGGCGTACTACACCGACGAAAAGATACCACAGAGACGGGACATCATTCAGGTCAGAAAATTGTAAATGCTCTCCATACCAAAAAGTGGCCAGATACAGACTCTCCCTCTCTCTATCTCTCTCCCTCACTCACTCACTCACTCCCTCCCTCGCACGGAAAGACAGACAGACAGACAGACAGACAGACAGACAGACAGACAGACAGACAGACAGATGGACAGAGACAGACTAAATCGTTTTTTCTTCACTTCGCAGACAGACAGACAGAGACAGACAGACAATGTCGTCTTTTCTTTCATTTTCTCTTCCTTTCTTTCAGACACACACACAGACAGAGAGAGAGAGAGAGAGAGAGAGAGAGAGAGAGAGAGACAGAGACAGAGACAGAGACAGAGACAGAGACAGAGAGAGATAGAGAGACAGAGAGAGGCAGACAGACCAACAGGTGCTTCCTCAGAGTTTTTCACCTCGAACGGTTCACTCTCAGATGTCTTCCGTTTGTTTGCTTGTTTCTCCTCCTGTTTGTCGGCGCGTGTGTCAATGAAAGAAGCACGGAAAGAAGGAGAAGAGGACCGTGTACTTGCCTTGTCCTGTTTTGTCGAATCACCCCCTTCCTTCTTTCACTGCATGTGACTCTGCGCAGAAGAAAGCCGGGAAACCCCGGAAAGGCACTGAGAAGGTTGAGAACCCACGAGACCCCCACCCTGTGTTGAAGGAGGGGGAGAAGTGCATCTGCACCAAGGAGTGCATCGTCGTTCCTGTGCCCGGGATTCCCCTCACAGCGGTTCCTCTGGGTCAGCGTGACACAGCCGAAAGGGTGGTGGAGCTTCTGTCTTCGTACGATAACATCGAGGCTGATTATGTGTCGCTGAAGTACTTCCAGTGGGGCAAGAAGCTCACGCGCAAAGACGGGAACAGGACGAAGGACTTTCTGCCGGACCCGAACTCGTATGTCATCTGCGTTCTAAGGCCGTCTATGTCTCCGCGGAGAAATAAGCCAGGAGAGACTGTCAGTGTGGCATTTCACGAGTTTCACGCAAAGGCACTCATGGGGCGTGATGTGTTGCACAGTACATCAAACCGTACCAACCGCACCCTTCTGCCTTCCCGGTGCAACTTCTCTCGCCCTCATATCCTTTTGGAAAGCCCTCTTTGTGTTTGATGTTGGTGCTGTGTGGATGTCTTTCTTGTGTACGCATGGTTTTCTTTTTGTTCATGCGTGCCCCCATGTCACCCCACAGCAGAAGAACGTGTTCATCCTCCCTGCTGGCTGTGAGTCTGCAGGCAAAGATCAGTCCGAAGAGCGAGAAGGCGGCCTTGAATGCGGTGGATCGCGTGCTCAAGCAGCTTCGAAAGGGGCCCTACTCCCCTTCCGCTGCCCTCACCCAGACTCAGCCCCCCTCCACCGTCGAGGGAGAGAGAAGCGCAGAGACCGACAAGAATGATGAGATGGATGAGGACAATCCGCACTCAAATCCGCTTCCCCTCCAGACCTCGTCCTGGACTCCTGTCTCACACACTGCTGAGGATGACACAGAGGTCAACAAGCATGGGCTGAACCCAGTGGACACCCCAGTCTTTTCCTCCATGTCCACTGTGTCGTCTCCCGACATCCGACATGCACTCTTTCCAGGATCCCCTCTCTCAACTCCCTGCTCCTCGATGGGGGAGATTAAACAGATGCAAATGGAAGTTTTGGACTCGGAGGATTGCAACGGAGGACGCAAGAGGAAGCTTGAATGTCTGGTTGGGGATAGGGACGCTCATGGGGATAATGATGATTGTTCTCCCCTGCCTCCTGGGTTGTTCAGAGAGGCCCTTCTCGGTCTTCCTCTCAGCCAGGCCGTCTCCCCCATCCCTCCCGACCAGTCGCCCCTAGCCTCCCATCAGCAGCTCTACCTTGCTTTTGGCGGAGCGACTGGCTTTTCCTGCCATCAGCAGCTTCCCTCTGACAGCGGCTGGCTTTGCCTGCCTAGGCCCCCCCTCCTGGATGGGTGCCTCGACCTGGAAGAGGCTTCCAGTGTTCACTCGTCTGGGCAGGCTGCAGGTGGCCAGTGGGGTCCTTGACTTTCTCTGTCCTTTCCGGACTTGCTTCCTTCGTTGTTTGCTTGCTTGATGAGAAGAAGGTGCTTGGTTGAGAGGAAAAGTCGAGTGAGGAAAGAACCGTCGGGAAAAAAGAGAGGAAGTAAAAAAAAAAACAGATCGACGAACGGTTGTTGAAAAAACGGACAAGAGGCGATGTTTCTTTGCATGCTCGCATCTCTCCTGATCCTTTGGGCTGTATTCTTCCCACCCTCAGCAAAGATGCCCTTTACCTTCTTCTCCCCCCTCTTCTTTACTGTGTCTCTATGCTTTTCTGTCTCCTCTCTGCTTCCTTACCTCAACTTCTCTTCTCTTGCCTCGTTTCAAACTCCAAAGTGAATGTCGGATCCGATGACAAAGAAAGCAAAGTGCGTATGGAACAGCGGAATGAGGGTGCACTTAAGAGACGAAGAGCAAGTGACAGACAGCCGCCTTTACAAGTCACCGTACGGTTTGGGCATCATCTGGGAACGGCTTTTGGTCAAAGAGAGAAGTGCAGAGAGAAGAAACGAAACCCTGAATGCACTGAGTGTGAAGTCAATTGCCTGTGCTCGCGTGTGCGACCTTTGTATCTCTTCACAAGCAGGCAGCATCTTTTCGTGGTCCCTTGTCCGCCGATGCATATTTCGATTTTGATGCGCGTTTCTTTTCTGTTCTCTCCCTCCCAGCATGTGTGAAGGAAATTGTGGAACGTTCAGAGAGACAGCAGTTGACAGAGAAATCGAGGACCGCTGGCCGATTTTGAGAATAAGGGGAAGAGAGGTGTTTGTGCGATCGCTCTCACACCAACTATGTCCAAGCGAGGCACTAGTTGTGTTGAGAAGGGGTGGGGTTGAGGAAGGAACGGTGTCTGTCTCTTCCTGTGCGTGATTCTTTCCTGCTTTCTCTCAACGGCTTGAGGTCTCCGATTGTCTGTCGATGTCTGTCTGTCTGAAGTCTGCATAGGAACGCAAAAGAATGGAAAGTGGGGGCCTGTCACAGGAAACTTTGCTCGATCATTATTCGTCAAAGGAACTCTTGCATCGCTTCAAGAGAGAAAGCCGCACATGATCATACCGCTCCAGTTTATGTGTGTCTGTGTGTACTCTTCTCCACCTGCTTTCCCCTTCTAATGCTTCTGCACACTTCCACTGGCTCCACATCCTCTCCCGATCTTGCTTACCCTTTTCTTTCCTCTCTTTCTGTATGTACGACTGTCATGACAAACTGCACTCCCGTATCTTCTGGAGCTGTCGTCTCTTTTGCAATCATGCAGTCTGCTACTGTAGACTGATATATTTCATGAGGCGGTAAGCTTCCGGAGTTCGGTGCAAGAGTCTGAGAGATGCGTCTTTTGGATTCTCTTCAGTGGTAGGGTTCAAATAACTAACTGGCTTCCTGAGTGACTGAGGCCTTATGCGTGATTGAGTCGAGAGACAAAGATTGCAAGAACCTTGTTGACTTTCCCTCTCTCTTTGCGCATGCCGAAATTGTATGTTGCTGGTGCTGGTTGTGCGTTGCTTGCCAGACTGCTTTTGGAAAGCGTAATCGTCAGATGCGTGGGTGCAAGCGTGGGGAATGCGCGCAGGCAACAAGGAAGGGCGGGCAGCGTGAGTGCATGTCTCTTCTCTTTGGTAGATAGAGGATCCATCGATTGAATGACTGATCCATCGTCTGTTTGATTGAGTGAGTGAGTGAGTGATTGTTTGATTGCACGGTGCAAGACGTATCCTGTTGTCTCCTTGTAGGTCGGAGAGACAGGAGCATGAAGGAAGTAGAGAGGGAGTGAAGAAAGGAAGGAATCTAGGAGGTAGGAAAACAGGGAAGGGGGGAAGGAAACGAAGGCAAGATGAATAGGCGGAAGAGTGATTCGTGAAGAATCGAAGGAAAGGAACAAAGAAGAGAAGCAAAAGCTGATCAAAGAAATCAGAGCAGACCAGAGAACCAGCGGAGTGATCGGACTCCGAAAAGAGACAGAGAGAGCCATGCAGGTCTCACACTTCCTTCTAAAGCAGTTGGGTGCACATGTCTTTCCTTCATAGATTCTTTCCTCTTTCCTTGCTTCAGGCATCGCTTGCCTCCTTTCTTGCATGATTCAGCTTAGTGCATGCATCGCGTCTTCGCTTCTGAAAAAATAGCCGTAACAAAGAACCATCAGAGAATGCTTCACACGTAAGTCCATACCATCCCGACCGCCATCGTTTTTTGAACAGTGTTGCTCTGTCCGGGGCTACACTGTCCACCCCCCTATCTCCCATCTTTTTCGTCCAATTCCCTCTACCCAGCGATTGCTGTGTATGTGAGGAAAACTGAAGGTTTTGAGCCTTCCAAATTGCTCGTTTCTGTTGCTGCGGTACCGGTAAAGAAATACAGGGGAGGAAAGAGGGGACGAAAATACGGCTTTTTCGCCGTTTGCGCCTCCTGCTGCGACCTCCCGTTTTCTCTTGCATATGCATGTCGATTGCCACATCGGTCCTGTATAAAATATGCATTCGTCACCCGTTGGCTGAAGAGCCCAGAGGTTTGGGCAAAGCCATGCAGAATTGGCTGTGATGGTAGCTTCGTGTCAGTGTCTGTTCTTCACCTCAATTCATGCATGAAAGCCGCTAACAGCGAAAAAGAAGTTCAACGAGAAAAAATGCACCAAGAACGGATGTCGCCGTTTGGCTTTGGAGGGTGATCGATCGAGGTCCCTCTCGTGTTTTTTTTTTCAGCTCTCTGCAGCCTCTGTTTTTTTTTTTTTAATGACGACCAGTTGGAGTCCCGGTTGACATCCAATGCATGTCACGCAGCATGTGTGGGTCTGCTTATTGATCGAAACAGCTCCATGTGATCTAGCTGGATTGGTGAGAGCTAGGGTGAGAGCTGGGTCGCGGGTATTCTCTTGTGTTGTGTGCCACGGTGGGCCCACAATGGAGCAGAAGCAGCGTGACCGCCGGTACCGCGCCGCGGCTATGGCATGTTCGCATTTCGGGTGCGCGTACGGCTGATAGCTTGAGAGATTGGTCTAAAACGTTCCATCTGCATGTTATAGTCTGCATGCTAATGTCTTAGCAACCTCTCGACGGTGTAAATCCACGCCCGGCAGTGGACGGCGGGGCAACCTGAAACATTAATTTTATATCTCATCCTATTATGATTCTAAGTCTAGTTCTAAGTTGAAATCTAGGTTGAAATAAATTATATATCTAAATTTAATAAATTTAAATTTATAACATCAAATTCAAACTAGAATGTAAATTCATAAATTTATATTAATTAAATTTAATTTATATTTATTCTTATCTCATGAAAACTTAATTCCTAGAAAATTTATAGAAGTCTTCACACAAGTTCTAGCATAGGATAAGATAGGATTTATGTTCCGGGTTGCCCCGCGGTCCACTGCCGGGCCTCAACTTGCACAGCATAAGCTAGGGGTAAAAAAAAAAAAAAAACGCTCTCCAGGGCATTTTTTTTTTTTTCCTAGGTTTGAATTCAATATATATATATATATATATATCTTTAGGGTTCCCCTAATATAATAATATAAACATAATATAATATAATATACTTTTATAAGTGTGTAGTACAGCCTTTTCTTCGTTAATGTTCTTCTAGGCAGTGTCGCCTGTTCACACGGATTTTTGCAGAAGTATTTGGAACTGCAGACCAAGCAGGTGGGAGGGTTCTGCTCCACGCTGCTTCAATATGCACCCCTCATTGTTCTTTAGCAGAGGACGGAAGAGCGTGGGAGAGAGACACTTCTCTCCTCTAGTCTCTTCTCCTCACTGTAGTGTAAGCCATTCTAGAAGTCTAAGGCCGCTTAATTCATAAATATCGCAACGTCAATACATTTTAATGGGATATTGAACTTGTTGATCGGTGTGTTAACGCTTTCAATCATTTGAGGGGGAGGGGGGGTTCCTAAGGGGGTCTGACCTAGGCGGTTGACAAATTGCCATTAAAATTAGAAACAACCCCCCCCCCTCCCCCCCTTTGGAAACTAGGTTTCCAATATTCTTTAGTATACGACCCCTTACTTTGATGGAACATATTAAAAAAAATTTTGATGGTTAGTTTTTATTATGAAATATTAATTGGTTCTAATATTCGCCAGCCTGCAATACACTGAATACACTGTGACAGCTCTGCAACTTAGGCTACAACCTACAATTTTATGATTCCATTGATAAGTGAAAATAAAAAGAATAATCAATACAAATACGAATTTATCTCAACTAGACATGAACCAGATTTAGTCTGATTCATTGTTTTGTTTTCAAATCAAAAGTTCAAAACTTTTTGGTGTATTTATTGATGTGATACACAAAGATATAAAGTTGTAACAAACAGACTGAAACGATGAAGTAGACAAATAAGCAAACCGATAAGGAAGGAAAAACCGAAAGTCGAAAGGAATGGAGAAACTTGAAGGAAAGAAGGGAGCAACGAAGGAAAGAACGAAGGAAAGAAAGAACGAAAGAAAGAAACGGACAAAAACAAACAGACAGAGAGCTAGACAGAAAGAAAAAGAAACCAATGGACGAACGAACGAACGAACGAAACAACAAGCGTCAGAACGATCGAACGAACCAACGAGCGTGAGAACGATCGAACGAACCAATGAGCGAAAGAAAGAGAGAAAGAAAGAAAGTCTTAGAAAGAAAGAAAGAAAGAAAGAAAGGAAGGAAGGAAGGAAGGAAGAAAGGAAGGGAGGAAGGAAAGGAAGGAAAGAAAGAAAGAAAGAAAGAAAGAAAGAACAAAAAAAAAAACAGAGAGGAGCAATATGAGGAGCGAGAAATTACCGAAAATCGGAAAGGAGGATGGATGAAAGGAAAGAATTAAGGAGCAACCTTTCGAATTGACAAGAACGTACTAAGTAAAGGGACCGTGACGTAGGCCTTCATCCAGCTATCCCACAAGCGGAAGTTCTACCCCGCATGATTAATACTGCAAGCCTGTGCCTTCAGACCAAACAGCATACGATTTCTTACGTGCTGCATGCGTTTACTACTCAATTTGATTCTGTATGCATGCTGCGTGCACAGCACGCGGTCCTGACGAGTCCGCTTTTCAAAGTCACAGTCTAAAATTCCCAATGCTGCGGTCCCTGCGACCCTGGATCGCTGGATCGGGCAGGCAGATCACCCATGCAATCCTCAAAAAAACTCACTCACGGCCTGTAGAGAGACCCGCAACACATCGGTTGCAAGACAGACATTTCCGTTTGATCCAAGAACTTAAGAAAGGGACACTCGGAAGACCTTCAGCCGGAATGATGCAACCATGGGAGCGACGTGGCCCAAGTGCCCATTGGTTGTTCTCGGAGCGAATGCATTTTCTCCTCCCTACTTCAATCCCGTGGTGCGTCCTGCCTGGCTGGGCAATCATGATCCCAGGTTGCCTCATCGGAATCATCTGCGTGCTCTTCTTCTTCTTCTTCTTCTTCGCCCTTTCTGCTCCTCTGTTCGCATTCCTCCTTCTTCTGTTTTCTTTCATCTTTATCTCTTTTTACATTCCAGTCCCTTCCACAGTTTTTCTTTCTTGTTGCTTGCTCTCTTTCCTCCTTTCTCGTAGCATCACCTCTCTCGTACAGCACCCCCTTCTGCGAGACAATGCGGGTAGTCATTCCGCCCTTCCTTTTCCCGTGCTCCTCCCGATACCCCTCTCCTTCCCAATGCTGACGGTCATTGCTCTGATGCACCTGGAGGTGTAGATGCTTCTATCTTCCCCTTCCCCAACCCGCTTGGGCCCTGCCACGACAAGACAACTGCTTGCACAAGTCTCCTTTCATTCATTCTCTTCCCACAGCTTTCCCTTTTCTCTGTTCTCTTTCTCTTTCTTCACTTGTCTATCCATCAGCTGTCTCATGCAGCAGATTGCATCTATGGGTCAATGCTGGTATATAGTCAGTCGTTCTTCTCCTTCCCATGCCGGTCCCCATGCCATTCCCAATGTCCCTCTTCCTCCCATGCCGACGTTCATGCTCTCACACACCTCTGCCTTTTCATGCTTCTACCCTCTCCCCCCCCCACCCATCAGCTCCCCATGCCAGCTCAGACCCTCCCACAACAAGCGGTCCTCTTATTGTGCCCATAGCGGAAGGTGATCTCTTCATCCTTTGCGATCTTGCGACTTGCAAAGAGCCCCAATCTGCATTCGAGGTACGCATCAATCCACTATCTAGCCCATCTGGGTGCATCCTTGCGATTGGTGGATCTGGACTGAGAGGTGCCACTGGTAGCCCACGGGCTCAGATTGAACAAACGTCTGATCCGAAAAGACCGACAAGCAAAACCGTCACGTCCTTATGCCCGCAAGTGTCTTTTTCTTGCGCTTACTTAGTCCTGCTTTCTCTGAGGATCGTTGAGGAGTAAAGGAAGAAAGACGGATGGTCAAAGAAGTTCCGGCAAGGAGTCGTATAATGGCAACAGCAGAACGCTTCAGTAGCACAGTCCCGAATTTTACGTCTACAGGGGGAAAGGATGAAAGAACAACAACAGGTAACAGAAACGGGTGAGAAAAGGTCAAGAGTATACACTCACCTCGGCTTATTGCCACACAGAAAGAGTTCGAGGTGACAGTTGGGGGAGCAGCTGTTGTTTACGTATCTTCCGTCGCAGTCAGAAGACGTCAGTTCAAACGTGAATAATCCGATTTCGATCTGATTGCGGAACGTAGAAGGACCCTGCAAGAACAATCACAGACGTATACGTGACACACACACACACACACACACATACCCGTACACCACACACACACACACACACACGCACACACACACACACGCACACACACACACACACACACACACACACACACATACCACACGCACGCACACACACACACACACACACACACACACGCACACACACACAAATTCTACGAAGGACATGTAAAGAAGGTTTCCAGAGCGAAACTCTGGTGGAGAGTTCACGGAGATCGGACAGGGATGGACATGACATGAAACTAGCGCATGGCCGCACTGCCACTCTCTCTGTTTTTGTGTCTGCGCATTTGCCCCCCAATCTGTTTTTGTGTCTGCGCTCCCTCTCTCTGTTTTTGTGTCTGCGCATCTGTCCCTCTGTCTGTTTTTGTATCTGCGCATCTGTCCCTCAATCTGTGCCATCACCTACCTGTGTGTCAATAGAGATCTTCCGTTCCTCCTCCATGAGAATTTCGTTCGTCTTCTGCCACTCCTTCGAGAGTGTCACGTAGACGTCCCCAAAGAACTCTAAGACCAGCTCATCCTCCTCCAGGTCTCGCACAGCAATCACACCCAAGTTCCTCCCCCCACACATTCGGATGTCCACGGCGTCCTGTGCCCCTCGCTGGATTCGTTGGTTGTGGCACTTTCCTGGTACTCCAGAGTGGCTGCAGTTCTCTCTGCACACAAGACATATTCGTTCATTCATAGGACGTCTGAAAGCGCTCCTGTTGAGAGAAATACAATCAATGAGCCTTGGCAGGAAGGAAACATTTTTGCTGGACAAATCCTCCGGAAGATGAGCATGGAAACTCCATTTGAGGCATGCAGGCGCTCATGCAAGATTGAGCAGATGAACAGAAGACATGGAAATTATAGAAATCCACAAAAACGGCAAAAAGGCAAGAAGGGAAGACGAGGAGATATGGCGCCACAAGCGTTTCGACTCAACAGCCAACTGGCGGGTGATGAAGGGCAATTAAGCTTTTGCAGAACTGACTCTGTACACTCCCGCTCAAGCAGCCAATTAGAGCATTGGTTGGTGTTGCAATCCGTGTTCTCATGCGCACACTGCACACAGACGGCACATGCAGTCAATTAGAAGTAGCAACCACATCAGCATTAAAAGACGGCTGGTTCTGTCCGCGCGCGTGTGTGTATGTGTGCTTGTGTGTATATCTGAGCGTCTCTGCGCTTGTTTGTTTGTGTGCCTAAGCAGTCAGCAAAGTGAAAGAGAGTCCCATCTGCAGACGGACAGTGACATACAAAAAGGGCGTATGCAGCATGTGCTCTTTCATGCATCTGATTCCTTGTCTATCTTTGATCCTCTTCCGTATGCTTTTTCATTCTGCTCATCCACTCTTCAATTCTTTCATTTTTCCCCCAGGGCGTCCGCCTCCTCAGTCGACAGGTGAAGGAGCAGATACATAGAGCTCTCTATTCAGTGGGTCAGTCAGGCTTTGTGCCCCAAGCAGAAATTCGATTGGAGAGTATTGAGTGAAAATAAAACGAAGCAGATTGACCCCTCTTTCTGTCAGAAAATTAAGAAGTGATTCGGTCACCCCGGTCAGCAGCGGTGCAACGGACAGTAGTGGGGTAGTCGAGACAAGTGGCAGCAGCGAGATGAACGCAGAGCGACCAGACAAGAAAGCTGTTGGACAGAGAGAGAGACAGATAGATAGAGAGAGATGAGGATAGATAGATAGATAGATAGATAGAGAGAGAGAGAGAGCAGGTGGCTTTTGTGAATGGAAAGTGGGGAAGAAACATCAGTGAGTGGACAGATATTGAATTAATGGTTTCATCGCAGCAGACGTGCCGCCGCGTGGATGCCGCGCCGCTTCAGAAGATTGAGCTCACCGTGCACGTCTGCTCTCCTGGAGGAAGGTCTGGAAAGGAGCTCTCGACCGCATCCCGCAGAGTGGATCTGGACCCCAAATACCTGCATGCAGGTTAACTGGTTTGGAGAGGAACTTGAAGAAAAGAAAAAGGAGCACGAGCGTCGATGACAAGGGAGAGAGAGAACTCCCTTGGGGTGTGGAGGAAGGTGCACGAATGACAAGGAAATATGAAAAGACACAAGAAAAGGGTTTGAGACAAGAAATAAAAAGGACAGAAGATTGGAAAAAGGAAGGGGGAAGAACTGAACAAAGAGAGATGTACTGATGAAAGGACGACAAAGAGATGGGGACGCAATGCGCAGGGAAAGAAAGCAGAAATGCAGTTCAACGGGAATCGGAAGCGGGCAGGAAAGGACTAACACAGAGAGTCGGGGCGGCAGAAGTGCCAGAGATGACGGTGGGGGCAGAAAAAACAAGATCAACAAAGCTATCAGAACGTGGAAAAAGACTTGCTCAGTGAGAAAGATCATCGAAAGATCCTTGTAAAACCTTCGCGTCCCGACCTGTTCCGATTCAAGACGAACACATCTGCACCTGGCTCAACGTCACCCTCCTGCTCAACTTTTGGGTGCCCACTGGCAGGGCTGTCTTCTGTTCCGCCCTCTTTCTGTTCGACGTTTTCTTCGCTGCCCCCTTCCGGAACACCACCCAGGAGTCCTTCGTCGTAGTAGACTCTGGTCTGAATGGCCATCTGTCGGGCGTTCATGAATCCGTACTCCTTACACGAGAAGTGGATGAACCTTTTCTCCTTCCCAAAGCCCACAGCAACCTGATCGCAAAAACACAAAGACAAAACAGTGAATCTACATCAACATATCTAGCCATGGATAACAACCGTTGTCTTCACCACTGCCGAACGCATTTGCGGGCGCACTTATATTCGTTTTGGGGGGGTTGACTTTGCCTTCAGTGAGATGAGAAAGAACTGGGTAAACTTCACTCCCTTGACGGACCTGCCAATATCCGCGGACTCCGTTGAGGGTCTTGTACTGGATGCTGGAAAGCGGTGTCTTTGTCTTGTCTTCTGTATCTGCATCGGGACGGTCTGGTACAAAAGGGGGGCGCTGTGAGGGGTCGGGCACTTCTCCACGGCTGTGCAGAAGTTTCAAGACTTCCTCCTTCAGGTCGGCCTTCCGTGCGTACTTCGGTCGGCAGTCTGCTGGGAGCTTTTTGGCAAAGTCGAGAGCAGCCTGCCTCGCCTTCTCCACCCCCCCATGCGACACGAAAGGGAATGTCTTGAATTTGGCTTGTCGCCTATTCTTCGGCCCTTCCGCAACTGATCCTTCGGCAAAGTATCGCACACACCAACGGTTTCTCTCTGGCTGCTGAAAGACACCGCGCGCATCCAAATCTGCCGTCGAGCCCTGCTCCTCAGTGTCAGAGAGGTCTTCTTTCTCTGCCGATTCACGTCCCCTTTTCTTCCTCGAGGATTCCGTCTGTGGGGTTGGTTGCTTCTTTGCTGGGGGCTTCCGGCGAGGCTCTTTGTCCGGACCTTTCTGACGGGCTCTGCGATAGGCGACTGCCCTGTCCCTCGCTCCATCGTATCCGTACTGGTCAACTGAGAAGAACACGCGCTTCGTTCTCACGCTCTGATCCATCACAGCAAAGGAGTTGTTGGCCTCGTGATAGAAGACGCCTCGAATCGGACGCTCAGTAGGACTTGCGACTGGCTTCGTTCTCTGCAAGACCTTTGCTGCAGACCGGATACACGAAGGGGTATGACCATCCATACGGAGTTGTGTGCATTGAAAAAGCTGTGAAAAAGCAGATACACGACCTGAGGGAAGAGGTTGCGTCTGGAGAGTTGGCGTGCTGAACCAGACAGCGTGAGAGGAGAGAAGGGAGCAATGACACGCAAAGAGCGACAGTCAATAAAGGTCGGGTTCAACAAGTTCAAATCGAATAGGGAAACACCTGCAAGACTGCCGAGCAGCTTTTCTAGGTTGCCGTCAGGCGAAATCACACTGCACAGATCAACCGACCATCATCCTCCCACTCCCTGGCGATGCCTTTCTGTCCTTTCCCTTCGCGATACCCTTCGTTGACGACCTTCTTTGTTCCTGCCTCCTCGAGGTCGACGCTCCCGTCTATCTGCGACTTCGTGGAGGCTGTCAGAAGGGAATGGCCATCTTCGGCATCAATGTCCATGTTTTCTTCGAATGGTAGTGGCTATGGTCGTTGGTGGTACGCAGGTGCTGTGGAAGTTCAGAAGAACA
Organism: Chromera velia; assembly: GCA_018398765.1. Taxonomy (NCBI): domain Eukaryota; family Chromeraceae; genus Chromera; species Chromera velia. The sequence continues at coordinate 520 of JAHBMJ010004961.1, read as the reverse complement.
AGTGCCGTTTACGCTGTGACGGTAGGAGAATCGGGGTTGAGCCTTTCGATGCTGAATCAAGGTTCTGACGACCAAGTTACAGGTCAAACGTCTAACCAGATCCACAGCTGGTTTCAACGCACCCTAGAAAGGCGTATATATGTAGAAGGCACCCTCTTTGTATCGATCATGTGCATGATGAAAGACCATCCGAGCATCGACAGTATACGTAGCTAGGTCAGGCAGTGCCCAAATTTCTGCGCGCGCGTGTATATATGCTCACGCGGTCAGACAACCAACCCACTTTGACACACCATGCATGACATATGGCCCCGGAAAGCGAAGTGGGGGGCACTTACAAAACAGAAATACCCCAGCCCACGCATGCATGCATGCACTCGCAGTGTCTTTCGCCAAAAATCTGACGCAAGCAAGCTTGCGAATGGCCCCGGAAAGCAAGAAAAATGAGAACTGCACGATTGACGCACGCCGGCCAGTCGACCGTGGGTGGTCGCACCGACTCCCCCCGGCCCCCCCCCCC
>JAHBMJ010004957.1:57914-75252 GCA_018398765.1 Chromera velia | reverse complement strand
TGTGTGTGTGTGTGTGTGTGTGTGTGTGTGTGTGTGTCTGTGTGTGCGTGTGTGTGTGTGTGTGCGTGTGTATGTGCGTGCGTGCGTGCGTGCGTGTGTGTGTGTGTGTGTGTGTGTGCGTGTGTGTGTGTGTGCGCGCGCGCGCGTGTGTGTGTGTGTGTGTGTGCGTGTGTGTGTGTGCGCGCGCGCGCGTGTGTGTGTGTGTGTGTGCGCGCGCGATTTAGCATTACATTCCTTTTGTCCCCCTGATTTGGATTTTTTCTTTGTCTCTCTGTCCGTTTCTCGTTCACCGCATCCTTTGGGGGGGGAGCAGGTTTCTGTGTGTTAGTTCGTGTGTCTGCATGCGTCTGCGTGCGCATCTGCAAAGGCAAAACAATCCCATGCGTCTGTTTGTGCGCATTTCTCAATGGCCAAAGGTTTTCCGCCGAAAGAAACCATCCATCGCTTCACACGAATCCGTGTTCTTCGTCGCCCCGACGGTATTTTGGATTTTCATTTGTTTGTCAAAACTTTCGCTTCTCTTTTCTTTCTTGGCGTCCCATCTTGTGTGTCTGCAGCGGAAACGGGCGGTTGGGGATGGCAGCTCTTCTGGAGATGTCTTCTTGCTGCCTGCATTTTGTTCGGCATCATTTCTGCTCTCCTCTGTCTGTGTGTGCTCTGCCAGAAGCCAACGAGAAGGGGGACCTCTAGTGCCAGGTCCAGCAGAAGAGGCAGATAGATGACAGACGGATTGCAGAGTGAAAGACACACAAAAAACGGATGAGACACAGAAAAGCAGGGAACAAGGATCTTGAAGGAATGACAGAGAGGCACATACACGGAGAAAATCCACAAATGATCGACAAAAGAACTGACCGTCGGTGCATGAATGCGTCGAAAGGGCAGTCAGAGAGGAAGGGACATCTGTCAGGGAATGGGACAAGACATAAAGTTGGAGGAACGGGTAGCCATCGCAATTTGAATGCATGTTCTTGCGCAGGAAAAAGTCTGTTTCAAATTTACAGTTGGTCTTGCATTCTGCCTGTAAGTGAGTCAGTCAATCAACTAGCGCTTCCACGTGAATTAATCGAGTCAGTGAACCAGCTAGACGAAATTCAGGACAAGTTTGAAGTTCAAGAAGTGCGCATGCAAATGACAGCGTGTTCTTTGGACCGGTGAGAAAACACCATTCCATCCAGCCATGCAGGGGGGAAAGCGATCAAATCAAAACGAAGCGATCAGCTGCAGGAGGTGTCTGGCAGCCCTTGTGTCGACCTTACAGCAGTAATGGGTGGAAGAAAAGATTGGGTGCCAATGAATCCCTTGATTGAAACTGAAATCAGTATGCTGACTCATTCATTGCTGAGCCCACTGGCCGGCTCGATCCTCTTGCTCGAATGGCCTCATCGGCAGACCACAAGCTCGACCCGGCCGTGCACGCCTCAAGTTTGATGGTGGCGCTAGTACCAATGACAGCAAAGTGGAGCAGTCAACGCAAAAGCAGCAATTAACACGTGTACAACCAGAATATAATCACTACAACTTGGAAACTTCCTGGCCCAAGTTTGATTGATTGGTCCTATGAAGGGTACTAATCACGGTGATTCTGGAAGTAGCACAGTCATTCAATTGTTGAACATATATATGTTCTGCCAATTCAACGTAATTTTATATGAACTCAGTCTTCAAGTCATATAGTGTGTCACATGTACATGCATTATTGTTGGTGCTATTATCATCATATTATTTATTACTACATATTTTAAAAACATAAATGGTGGCTTCAGATATACTGTAAAAACTAGAGTACAAGCTAGATTAAAAAGAACGTTATAGGGTTCACTATACTAGAATGGTTTGCTACCTAATAATTTATAATTATTTAGTCTTTTTATTACTTTTATAAGCCGTACAAAATCATAAATATAAATCGTACAAATTTATCACAGCATAATATTAACAGAATGTATATATATTATACAGCTATTTCCTTGTCACAAAGATCAAACTGCTACTATTGCCGGTGCAGGCTAGGATTCGCAGTTACTACCCTAGACGGCAAAATTATTGAATAAACTTCAAGTAATAAAAAAAAATTAAAGAGATAGAGCAAAGAAGGAAACAATACTTTGAATTAAATTGTTTTTAAAATGGTTTTATTTTGTTATTGTGTTAAGGCTATTCTATATCTATTTGCTATTAATCTTATGAAAATATATTTTTTATACACCGCGAACGACCCTAGGGGTCTCAAATTGGGTGTGTTGGTTTCAATAGTAGTTATATAGGCAAAGATGAGCCAATACAGCCCTAATATCATACCAGCAAGTACACTGGCTCTAAACCTTTCAAAAAAGGGAGCTTGATCCAATGTCATCCCCAAAAATGAAATTTCGCCAAACTCAAAAATTTTATTCAATAATTTTGTCGCCTAGGGTGTGCAACGATCAACATTTACAGATTAAATGGACAAGTCTTAAAGAATTTAAAGCTTATAATTTTTATTTAACTTTGTTGTTAAACTATAGGATTATATACTTTGTCTTTGCTTCTTAATAACGATATTGAGTGAGAAACAAATTATAACGTGAGGTCATTAAGTTATATTTCCGATACCGAATTTTTTCCTATGTTTGTTTTACTTTTTTGAGTAAGCTTCCAACACTGTGAGGGTACATTTGTTTAGCTGCAAAATTACAAATAAAAACAACTTTCTTTTTGCGTGTTTGTTTGTATATATGTTGCTTGCTGGTATAGGTAGAGAAGAAAATTATATTACATACAAAAAATGTGAGCGATAATAAGAAATCTGAACAAAAATCTTTGTGCATCATCTACCTTTAGCTGACTGCAGAACAAGAACAGTTAAGCTAATTATTGTCAAGAAGACTTATGCTGCTTTTTATAATTTGCTTCATAATTAGTCAAGAGTGAATAAAAATTTTAAAACTTTCGTTATGTAAAAAATATATCGTGTTTAGAAAAAATCGTTTACACCACAGAAAACATGATCACAATTATTCTATAAAAGTACTACATAGCTTTTGTTTTTTAATATAGTTTTGCTTTAAAAGAAAACATAATGTTGTAATGTTTTATTGTATTCTATTACTTTTGTTCTTCTTGGGGTTTTTTGTTGTTATGTTTGTGAATTCATCGCTTTCTCTGCATAAACACTGTATTGCACGTTAAGTGTTCCATTACATGTATAAAATAAAGAGAACAAAAGATTGTTTTGACAGTAGAGAAAATGTAATACAAGATGTATTACATGGCAGAAAAACAACTTTCTCAGTGTTATTGTACTATTCAAATTGACTGTGAAAACAAAGTGAAAAATTAAAATATGAGAAATGTCAATTTTTGCCTTCACACCCTAGACGACAAAATTATTGAATAAACTTCAAGTAATAAAAAAAAATTAAAGAGATAGAGCAAAGAAGGAAACAATACTTTGAATTAAATTGTTTTTAAAATGGTTTTATTTTGTTATTGTGTTAAGGCTATTCTATATCTATTTGCTATTAATCTTGTGAAAATATATTTTTTATACACCGCGAACGACCCTAGGGGTCTCAAATTGGGTATGTTGGTTTCAATAGTAGTTATATAGGCAAAGATGAGCCAATACAGCCCTAATATCATACCAGCAACTACACTGGCTCTAAACCTTTCAAAAAAGAGAGCTTGATCCAATGTCATCCCCAAAAATGAAATTTCGCCAAACTCAAAAATTTTATTTAATAATTTTGTCGCCTAGGGTAGTATATCTGGTAAAAACGCAACGCTAATTCTAAATTAATGTGGCAAAATGTCGATTTTTACAATATAGTAAAGTAAAAACATATTTTTTAACAACACAGAAAAAGTTAAAAAATCATGGAATAAATAATCAATAACAATAGAAATGATAATCAAGCATGATGACTAAGTAGCATGATGATGTATGACGCTCTTTGATGACGATCATTGTCGATCGATTGTTTGCTGGATTGTTTGGCCAATTGCTCCATTGATGGGAGCAGGGCCGCGCTACCGTGGAAGTTGGGGAATTGGCGATACAAAAAGTGTTTTCTCGTTGCTTCGAAGCCACTGGACTAGAGTCGCAAGTCCTACCGACGAGATGCCTGCAAATACCCTTATGCAAACGCACAAATACGTATGCATATCACACACCGCCTCGCCTCTTTTGGAGATCCTTGCACACTCTCGAATGCAGAAGAATGTGTTGAGTTTTGAATACAGCACCGCCAAGATGAAGAACGCATGGACTATTTGATACGAACCCGCGCTCTCTCCTCAAGAAAGACACAGAAGGGCGGGAGCACAAGAAATGAACAAAAACAAAAATGGGGGACATCTACCGACCTTGCCATTCAGGACACGTGCACGCGAGAGAAAATTCTGGAGAATCCCACAGATAGATGACGTCATGCTGCGATGAAAACGGATTTCACACACACACACACACACACACACACACACACACACACACACAGAGCGGGTGGGTGGGAGGGAGGGAAATGCAAGAGCACGGTACGCAGTCATGTTCACCACCCACACACGGAAGGAACAAGCATGCGAGAGACCATCCTTACAGCTCCTTTCTTGACCCACGAGATACCCTGCCAATAAGTACAACAACGGTGCAAGAAACTAGGGGGGGAAATCAGCTCAAAAGAGTGAACGGTACGATTTGCACGGCACACTCCACAGCATTCACGCAATCCCTACCGAAGCCGCACATGCAGAGAACACGGAAGGAAAATCAAAGGAAAAAAATACGGAGGTGGGTGGGAGAGGAAAAATGGAGAGAAGAAAGAAGGAAGAGGGGAAGAGAAACGGAGGGAAGCAGGGAGGAAGGAAGGAAAAAAGGGAGACAAAAAGACAAAACCTCGACACTCACACACCCGTCTCTGCACAAAAACCTGGTTGGGTCCTTGCATTCCGTCCACCAGATCTCTACACGAAGCGTAAGTCTGGAACAGACTGCACACAGGCAGAGAGGCAGGGAGGCAGACAGATGGGCAAGCAGATTGACAGGCAGACAGCAAAGGACAAAAGAAGAGTGAGGTGAGAATAAAACGAGAGAGAAGTACCAACCCAGCATCACTCTCCGCTCAGGCCGATTTAGTGTTTCTTGTTCTTTCTGTGCCTTCCTTCTCTCGATACCCCCACCGACCTCTTTGTCTTCTCTGCAGACTCCACGTGTCCCTGGGGTCTCGAGGAGAAGACCTGACCGAGGCTGGGGACCCGGAAGGCGACGTGCAGAAAGCGGAGCGGACCCATCTGCAGTGGAAAGCACACAAAGAAGTCAACTGTCTGACTCAAAGGACATCTAATTTGTATACACGTGAATGCAAGTGAAGACGCACAAACACGTAAGAAAGCGAGAGGACTCTAATTACCACGAAATCAATGTTTGCTGCAGAGATCAGAGTTAGCTAAAGGAATGAGAAGAAAAGGAAAAATGACAGGCGCAGTGAGGAGGGGACTCATCTTCAATTACCATGCAGAACAATCAAACGAAAAAGAAATTACATTCAGACACCACATGCATAAAGAAACAAAAAACGCAAAGCGCTCTTACAAATTCGTACGATAATACAGCGCATATTCAAACCAAAAAGAAAGTCTACAAAAACTGTGGCCAATTCCTTTAGTGAGCTCACAGAGCCGCGAGCACGTCCCATGGCGACGTAAAAAAAGGAAGAAACCCAAGAACGATGAGCGTTTGTTACGAAGCCTCTTTTCTTGTTCTAGATTATTCGTCTCACTTGAGCGCTAAGGGAGCCTGAGTGGGCGACAATTTCCCTCTCTCTGCTCCCCTGAAGTTGAGTGAGGGGTGAAAGGGAGAACGCAGGAGGAGCCGCAGTGGGAGGAGTGAGGGCCGCTGCATGCAGACACAGTGAGGGAGTGCAAGGACACAAATTAAGAGGACTCGATCAACTTCCGAAAGAAAATTTTCCTTCCGTCAGGTCTCTGATGAGGGAGGAGAGCGAATGTCAAAAGAACAAAAGTACAGATTGATTCATTTATTCATTGGGTGATCGACATGAGAGAGGGACAGGGGTTCCAGAGAGTGTGAGGAGCAAGGAAGGAGGGCAGAAAGAGAAAAGAAGACTGACGAATGACAACAGGAGCCGCCCTCATGGCATGAAGAATCGACTCAAGGGAACCACTCGCGTTCAAAGTCTGCAGGCAGACACACACACAGTCAGCCAGATTTACAGGACGGAAAGTCGGCAGGCAGGCAGGCAGGCAAAAAAGGGACACTAAATTCAAAAAGACGAACGCGGTCACACACACAAGGACATTCTGTCATCTGGGAGAAAACCCCAAAAGAATCTCTCAGTGCCTTTTTGCAACGTCCAGTTACCCGGAGACATCCGTCAGTGGGGACGCAGGAGCAGAGATGAGAGAGAGAGGTGATCCGGAGAAGAAAATATGACGAAGAGGAAGTAAGAGAGTCTGTGGAAACAATCACACGCAGCTGCAGGACCCAAACCAAACAAATGGCCTCCCGCGCTTTTTCCACTGACCCTCTCTATTTGTCGCGCATGCCCTGACAGAAGATGAAAAATCGCAGCGTCAGATGAGGAAGAGAGGAAGACCACGCCCGCCTCAGGTGTGAGAAAGTTCACGTACGCATACAGGAAGGCAGATTCATGCACTGAGGGGAGGCACACAGGCGTCCAGCTCTCTGCCTGTCTGAGTGACACAGAGGAGAGCACAAAGTTAACGACCAAGTTCACATCCCGAGGCTTTAGAGAGACGTGACGGGCCGTTGCCAGAGTCACGACGCGGTGGTCTGCTACCATCAGCCCTGCAGCAATTCAGCATGCAAGTGCTTTTATTTCTTCCCTTTCAAGGCATCAAATAAGGATGCAGAGAACGAGCAGGAATCCTTCTCTCCTTGCCGGGTGCATGGCCACTTTCAACTCCCGGCCATCTCTAAACATCTTTCTGCTCTCCCCTTGAAGACATACGACCCCAACAGCACAAGATTTCTGACAGGGACATTGATGGACCAACCTGCTAGGATATGAGGATTCCGAATATCCTTCAGACTGTCCGTCACGACCTGCCGCACTGACGGAGGGAGGGGAAGGGCCTCCCAGCCGTCAGAGAGGCCCATCGGAGCTCGGCTGCTCCACGAGACGGCATTGGACAGCGCAGCATCTGTGCCTCCCAATAGGGGACGCACGTCAAAGGATGGTCTGCTGTAGAGAGTCTTCTCAATTCCCCGGGTAAGAATGCACACCAGCTGCTGCCATACCGTCTCAAGGAGCTCGACGGTCGGCCTCCAGAGATCCCCGTGGGCCGAGACGCAAACAAGCCACAAAGGGCCCTTTTCATGAAAGACAAAGGTGTGCCGTCTCGTTCGGAGACACCTGAGACTGTCGGTGCCTTTGGAGGCTTTGAAGAACTCCGCAGCCTTCGACACCACCGCAGACAGAGTTCCCGTGAAGGTGGCCAGTCTGTCCTCGCATCCATACCGAGAGAAAACGGGTTTACCTGAGAAGGTGAAAATCAACACGTGGCGCTTGTGTTTGTACCAGCTTTCCATTGAATTATCCTCTTCAGGATGCTTTTTTGCTGCTGTGAAGCGCACGTGAAAATTTGAAGTTATGGGCCGCAACCGTTTGGCGGGCACGGGAGGGGGTGGTGGTGGTGGGGTGGGCCGGGCTGGTTGCGATGGGCGTGCTGGGAGTTGTTGGGAGGGTTTTGCAGGGGTTCGTTTGGCAGTGGAAGGCGGGGTGGGTCGTTCAGATTCGGTTTCGGTTTCTTTTGTCGGCGCTGTGAGGGAGACGGAATCCTCCTCTCCTCCTTCGGCGTCAACGTTCGCACCCCCGTCTCCGTTTGTACCCGCATGTTCCAAGTCTGCTGCAAGACGACTCCTTGGCTCTGTGCCCGGGTCGATGTCCATCAAACCGTCCGTGCTTCTCCCATGAGCCTCTGCTTCCCTTCTGCGGCTTTCTTCGGCTTCAGCAGCAGCTGCCGAGGTCACGCCGTCTCCTTCTAACATTGCTTCTCGCGGTAACCTGACAGAATAACAAGAATGGGGATTTTAAGTCGGTGCTCCCATGAGCTCACCAACGTCCAGATTAACGTTCTTCTTCGAATGGAACAAGTACACACTAACACAGCACCCGCTGAGGGGTTTCTGCGTGAGCGATACGTCCAGAGAAAGGTGATCACAAAAAAATCACAGCGCCAGCGGAAGTCCTGTCCTATGCAGGTAGCCCGTCATAGTCAGATGGGCGGCTGCTGCCTCTGGTGCAGCTGGGAGAGTCAAAGTCTCTGCAAAGAACGAGCCTGCAACTCAAAAGTCAAAACGGACGTCACTCAAAACACCGTCACAGACGTTCACAGACGCGTCCACATGCAGGCCGTCTCCTCCTTCAAGCGCTCAACTTGCGCGCGAGAATGCAAGGAGCTAGTTCGCCAAATGCAAAGTTTCGACACGTACACCCATGCAGGTCATAGCCAAAGTTCTGTTTGCGAATTTTTAATCTTGGATCCAGACCAGCCACTGATCTGGCGGGCGGGAGGATCGATCGAGGGCAGCCATCACAACGTCAGGCAGATGATTTTCTGCAGACTCCGTGCTGCGCATCGAAAAACACTTTAGGCACCATGCAGGTCCCCCTATTTTGATTGAGTGCCCAGCTGTGTGCACGGATCTTTGTAAGTAAGTGTAGCCGCCGGAAGAAATCTAATCTGTATCGAGGCTCGCTCATCCCCGTGTACATTTGTCCTTGTTCTCGGTGGCTGTGTGCTTGGGGCACATATCAAAGGAGAATAGACACGGGAGTAAACGACTCGCACTTCCCGTCCTAGGAGGCTTGGAGAGACGTTGATGTTTGGCCGTCTCCGAGCTAGAAGAGAAACCTGACTGCCAGAGCGAGAGACTTCATAAGAACCATTCTGCTGGCTTGATTGTAATGATGATGCGAGGATTCTTCGGAGTCGCGTCTATTGAGGAACGTCTGGGCGTCCAGATGGCTTTAGGCAAGTCGGCTTGCTTGCATGTGGGGTCTCTCTTTGCCCACCCACCCCCAGGCTTTGGGTTGTATGGATCCGGTGGCTTCTCATTTCCTCCTATGTCTGTTCTAAGTATCGGTGTCTGTTACTGCGTTCACCTGAACTACTGGCCCCAGAGCGAACCGAGATTCTGAAGCATTCCCCACTGTCTCCCTTCTTTCGTGTCTGCAGTGTTTATGCTTGGGGGTCTTTTCATCGGTCTGGAGTCTCTGACTGCACTCCTCGGAGGTCCCGGCGGAACCGGACTGCTTCTAACGACAATGGCAGCGCTGGTCGAAAAGGTGGGTGCCTCCCTCTTTGCTGGCGTAGAATTATAAGTACGAAGCATTCAATTGAATTCCAATATGCTGTGGGACTTGGGATGTTTCAGAAAGTGACATGTGGAAGCGTGGGAATACCCTGTCTGTCCCAACAATCGATTCCTGCCTTTCACGGATTTGCCGTGGTGCTGCCGCTTTAGAAAAGAAAAAATCCTCCAATATTGATTGAATTGTTTTGCAGAACATCGGCAGCTCGGCGTTCAAGGCAGGCAACAGGCTGGTTGGAACCATCACGGCGGGTGCATCGTCAGTTGGTCGAATGAATGAACGAACCCCTTTTTTGCTTCTTTCGGGTTGCATGACGCCACTGCCCTCCCTATCTGCTTTTTGGAACCCTTTCTCCATTTCGTCTTCATCACAGCGTTCCGTCTGACTCTTTCTTTCTTTCTCTCCCTTGGTCTTTCGTTCTTTTTGTGTATGGAGGGGGGTGGAGGGCGCACGAATCACAGTGTTGACATCATGAGAGTTCATCAGAGTTTCATTTGTCGCTGCTGTGCAGAGCCATTCTAACGCTTCTTGCGGTACAACTGGTGACTGTGTCCTTCAATTACATTTCGGACTTGCTCATTGAGCAGGCGCACGACAGTCCAGTCGTTGCGCGCACAGTTGCCTTTCGGGACCGGCTTCTTCAGACAGTGCAACTTTTGACTTTCGGGTCCCTCCTTTTTGTGATGGGTGCTGTCTTTGTGGTCTGCAAGAACAAGTACGAGGCGAACGAACATTTGTGGACGACCGCCCTCACGACGGTGCCCGGAATACTGGCCACAGGGTACAGGGATGGAGGTCTGAATTGGCGTTCGGTTTTTCTGTCGTGGGCCGTGGTTTTTGTTGGGGTGGTCGCAGCTGTGTGGGTAACGACGTTCGTTCTGCCCATTTCTGCAAATGAAAAGTTGAGACGAAAATTCGAGAAAGCATCGATAGAGCTGGCAGCAGCGGCAGCTGAAATTGCGTCGGTGTGTGTGGAGGAGGGTGGGGATCAGGGGCAACTTGCAGGTGCTACTGGTGTTGATGAGGGGCGGGATTTTTGTGATGACGGTCTGTCGTCCCGTTTCCTTCCATTGACAAATCAGTTGGAGCGTGTGAGTGCGAGACTCGCGACTGTGGAGTCCCTTCTTCCTGCAGCCCAACAGGAAGCGTTGCAATCGGAGTGGGCAGCTGGGAGGTGGAAAGAAAGAGTTGTCGTGAAAGACAGAGGGGGTAGATCGGTTTCTCGTTTTGTGTATTTTGTGCGTGGAATGCGTGTGCTTTTCTCGCGTGAGTTTTGGCGTACTGTGATTTTCGGTGAACCGAAGGAAGTGGGCAGACGCACACTAGCGCAGGCTGAGGTGTGGCGCCTTGCTCTGCGAGCTTTGCGAAGAATTGCGGCAGAAGCGTCGAGGCTTTTAGAGTTTTTGACATCAGGTGCGGCACGTGCCGGTATCTCCCGAGAGGAGCGAGAGCTTGCAGAGCGTGCAGGGATTTTGTTGAGTGGTTTGATGGAGTCACTAACGATGCTGGTCGACGGGCGCGCCCTTGAGCCCTCGGGGGCTTTTTCATTGCTGGGGGGGGGCTCAAAGAAGCTCGCAGCAGCATTGAATGAAGTGCAAAAGACCCGTTCGCCCTCGTCTGTTGTGACAGAGAGAGACAACAGCCGGGAGAGACTGCCCACCTCCTCACCCTCCAATAGTCGGCTGAGGAATCTGCATCGATCGTCTTCTTCTTTGAATTTGCTGACAGTGTATGATGAGGGGGCAGCCGTGTTGAGTGCTCTTGTGGAGGTGGCAGTACAGCTAGAGAACAGGTATTTCTCTGAAATTTTGAAACAGGGGGAGGAAGAGGGGAGTGGAGGGTCGAGGAGGTCGGGAGAGAGGGGAAAGTCGAGCGTCAATTTTGATCACCAGGAGCCAGAGGGGGAGGGAGGGGAAGGGAAGAAAGTGGGGCAACAAGAGGGGCAAATTGGAACCCCTCAGGGAGAAAGGGCGCCGCTTCGAGCGAAGTCCCTAGGTTTTGCTCTGTCAGCGAGAGTGTTTCGTGCAGGTCCGATGTCTCCTCCTGTGTCTCGAGATGATGAGCAGAGTGTAGGGGGGCAAAGCGAGGGTATGACGATTGGAGAACAGGACAGAGAGGGGTCGTATGACGGTGAGAGGGACTTTTTTGAGGCTGCAGAGGTAGACTCGATGCCTGCAGTAATGAGGCTATCCCGTCCCCACTTGGCTGTCTTCTCATCAGCAAGCAGTAGAGGGGCTCGTCATCTCCTAGGTCGCCTCTCTCTAGCTCCTATCGCCCCCGCTGTGGCAAGTTTAGGCAAGTCGCTGTCGGGTCTCGGAGGGGCATCAGAGTCCGAGGGGGGGGGATTTGTGGAGCTGGGAGATGGCAAGACGGTACGTAGTGAGACCGAGCCGGGAGGGGGGAGGTCGGAGGGGGGAGCGTCGCCGTTTCATCACGTGAGTTCTCCTGAGAGCGGTGTGAATAGGGGACCTGTGGGGTTTGTTGGTTTGTCTGTAGAAAAGGGAGAAGAGGGGTCTAGGGGAGATGTAGTCGAGGAAGAGGGGGGGCGGGAAGGGAAAGGAGGGCAAGAAGAGAAAGAAGAAACAAAGAGCGGCAAGAGAGTAGTGTTGCCCCCCATCGATAACGTTGAGGACGGCCCCCGAGGATCCCGAAACAGGAGAGCAGGGTCGCTGGATGAATCGACCTCGGTGGCCATGCAGAAAGCCTTCGCAGACTCACAGGGAGAGCTTGGATGGGAAGAGGGCACTGGAGACGTCGAGGAAGACGGTGGCACGGAGAAAGAGGCGGGAGCTACACTCGTCCGCAGAGGTCGGTCAAGAAAGAAAAGAAAAGGGTTCGTTCCTTCATGTGTTTGTTGCGTCGCCTTTCCAGCTGACAAAAAAAGAGAAGAGGAGGAATCGCTGAAAGAAAAGCAGAGACGGCACCATCCTCAATCCTCAGAAGAGGCGGGTGTCACGAATGAGGACAACAGACAAATACCCAAATGGAATTTTTCGTTTCTGAGAAAGTATGAGTGGCAAACGTATTCCCAAACGATGCTGATGTGACGCAAAATCTGTAAAGAACAACTGACTGACTGACTGACTGACTGGCTGGCTGAATGAATGAACGAGGAAGAGACCCTTTGGGCGCAAGACATTCTCTTCTTTTGTCTGTCTCGTTTTTGTCTTCTCGTCCGAAGAGCATCAGCCAGTCTGTTCTTTTAGCAAAAGTAGACGCCTCTTCTTTCTTTTTAGAAGGCAACGCGTGCTGGTGCCTCTGCCCCCTATTCGTCAGTGTGTCGCTGTCTCTCACGGTTCTCCCCTTCTCTTTCCTTTTCTCCCCTCTTTGAATCATGTCACAGACACCGGAGAGACCAACGAGACCCAGCAACAGCCTCACGGGGGCACGACAAACACAAATCGTCTGGGCGGGATGTCTCGCAGCATCAGCACCCCGCTGATCTTCTCCTCATCCAAGGGCATGGCAGGGGTAGGCGGCACAGAATGTGACGAAAACAACTTCAGCTCCGAGGCGCGGCGTCTGGATCTCTTAGCGCGTCAACAGGATTCGGCGGTCCGTCTTTCTTGGGGATCGATCGAGAGTCAAGTGGGGGGTGAGAATGAAGGAAGGAAAACACGTGAGGGTGAAAAAATGTAAAGGATGTCTTGCGTTAGAGAACTCTGATGTGGCTTTGAGTCGGGTTGCATGAGAGCCATATGTAAAGGCCGATGTGACTCGGGTGAGTTTCAGGCGTTTCCAGATCAGAATTGTGAAATGAGATTCAGAAAAGACAGCCTGATGTTATGAAAGGTGGGGGGGGCCCTCACAATCGATTTTCGAAATAGCGTCTTTCTGAAAAGACAGACAGAAAGACAGACAGACGTCGGATTCTCTCTGTGGATAATGCGAAGACGGACAAAGCCGTGTTTCAAATTTAAATTTGCACACCGAAAAAATGAAATTGTTTTCAAGTCGATAGCGGATCAAGTGGTGCATCGTCGGTATGATTCTCTCTCTTTCTCTCTCTCTCTCTCACACACACACACACTGTCTGTCTGTCTGTCTCTCTGTCTCTGCCTGTGCGTGTGGGTGCCAAAGCGTATGAACGGTGCGCCTCCTTTTTCACCTTCTGCAGGTCCGCTGGCTGGTGGATTTTCTTTATGCCTGCTGTCATCAGAGTTTCGCAGTGTTCCGGTCAGTTTTATGACTGTACTGACTGTCCTCGGCGCTTTGCCTTTGTTCCTTCATTCCTTTCATCCTTCCTTTTTCATCGTTGATCAGTCTGCAGTGGTTTTGGTTAGGAGTATGTGAATGGTCTCGCAAGAACCAAGGCTTCTTTGATCTGTCCAAATTTTAGATACACATGCATGCGCCCTTCTCTTTTCTTCTCTTCTCTTCTCTTCTCTGTTGTTGAGAAGCCCAACAGGAGGGAGGAAGGTGTCTGTCTGTCTGTCCAGTGGGCAGTGCGTGTCCAGCTAAGTCTCTCTCTCACTCACTCACTCACTCACTCACTGACTCACTCACTCACTGACTCACTCACTCACTCGCTCACTCACTGACTCACTCTGCGAGCAGCACAGCACGGGTGCGGGCGCTCAGCTCTCTGCTTCTCTGCCTCTCTCTGTCCCTCTGCTTCCCCCTCCCTCCACCCGTCTGTAAACATATCCCTCTACTGTTTTAATTCCGTCAGGGGCGCCCCCTGCACGGGTAACCCTGTTTCCAAACAAGTGAGAAAGCAACACGCTTGGCTTGTTTTCACTTCCCTTGTCCGTCCGGCAATCGCTCTCTCTGCAGCCAGGCCCAGCGCCCTGCCTCGGAACGCCTGTACAGGAAGATCATGGACGCGATGGCAACAGCGGGAGAGAGGAGTCCTTTAAAAAAAAAAATGGAGGGAAGAAAAGGGACATTTCTTCTAGCGTTTTTTGCTGGCTTTTTTGTCCTCTTCACAGTCAGGAAAAAGCAAGCGAAAGAGCTCCACCGCAGATAACGGCAGACATTGCCAAAAGCGATTTATGTAAAACAATCTTAGGGCCTTAAGTTGTACAAGGAGGGATATGCGCTAATGTCAGATACCTCAAGAATCAAGATGCTTCATGCAAGCTAGCCGACGGTCAGGGGAGAGTGAAATAAAGTTTAGTCTAAAATTTATTTAGTAGAATACAATATTTCAAATTAAAAATGATTGTCATGCACTAACGATGATATTGCTGGTTCCATAATATTTCCTGGCGAACTGTGTGAAGGAAGTCAAGTTGTTCCCCCTATCCCACCTCCCCCTGACCCATCACCCCCTCCCCCACAACCACCCCCCCCTCAAAATGCTCCCCCCCCCAACTCTCTCAGCAAGGCTTCTTATCTTGAGCAATTGGAACAGTTGGGTCTTTTCTGGGAAGAAAGGCTGACAGACAGCAAAGTGGGTGCAGTGGTAGAGGAAGGAAAGGCATCCAAGAAGAGAAGACACTATGGGAGAAAGCAAAGCACCCGTCAGGCTTGGTGGGACCCACAATGCCGCCTGATACATTTAAAGGTGAAGTAGGCAGAAGAAAAGGCAAGACATGTCCCGAATCCTTCCCACCCTCTGCAAAAAGAATATGTTAAACTAAGAAAGGAAAGAGCTCGACTGTTTACAGCAAAAAGGAGTAAGCTCAAGCAACAGACAGCAGAGAAACTAGGTAGAGAAGCAGCAGTTGACCCCTCGAAAGTTTAGTAATAGAACAGGAAAATCAAAACACAGAGGGGAGGGGATAATAAACTCGCTGCATCTTCCTTCACTCAGTTCTGGGCAGGGGTTTTCGACGGTCCTGGTCTTCCGCCTGCACTAGATCCTGTTGGTCTGGCCTTCCCCCCTCCTTCTCAGCCCACCTTCTCTATACACATGATTGAGGAAACACTGAAAGGAATTGACCCACAGAAGGCGTTGGGTTTGTATAGGGTTAGCCCCTGTCACCTCTCGTTATGTTTTGGTTTTTGTCCTCTCTCTCGCTTGCTGCTCTTTATCTTTTTCAATTTGTTTCATTTTTTTTCTTTTTGGCCTGAACGCTGGAATATATTGCACATTGCTCCCATCCCCAAGGGCCCGCCGAGTCTCAACTGTAACGAATGGTGCCCGATCCATATTGTAGGGCTTTTAGGTAAGATTTTTGCTTTATTGATAGACCTAAAGATCAGGAAGGAGGTGAAAATTGACGAAAGGCAGCTCGGCTTCAGACAGGGGGTAGGGACAAGGGAGGCTTTCACTGCTCTGTCTTCGTTAATTCTCAGCTCCAAAAAGAAGAAGAGCCCTCTGATTGCCGCGTTTGTTGATTTCAGCAAGGCGTTTGATATAGTTCCTTAGGTCAAAATGTTAGAGAGGCTCAGGGAGGAAGGAGTAAGCTAAGCCGATGTTTGGATGATTCATTCAATGTATAGTTAGATGAAGGCTTGGGTGGATGGGGCAACAGAATGCTTTCCAGAAGGCGGAGGAGTAAAACAAGGCGATCCTCTCTCTCCTCTTCTCTTTTTTCTTTTCATCAACAATCTGCATAAGTCTGTCAGCTCCGATAATGAAAACAGCAATCAAAGCTCGGCTGGGGGTACTGATAGAGAGACTCCTGTCAGACTGTCTGACGTTTTAATCGAAAGCATCGGATACGCTGACGACCTTGTTCTGTTTGCTCACAGTGCTTCTGACTTGCAGAAACGCCTGTCTCGAACACGGCCTGAAGGTGAATTTAAAGAAGACAAAAGTTATGCGTCTCTCCTCCCCCCATCCCGACCTAGTGCCCCGGACCCCTTTTCTTTATGAAGGCAGACCAGTGGAAGCGGTGAGTAAATATAAGTATTTGGGCAACTGGGGTTTTGAGGGCGGGGACCTTCGTAAGACAGTCGAAGCCTGCATTAAGGCAGCAGAGAAGACATTGGGGGCTATGTTTGGTATTCTCTGGGCTTTGTTTCTCCCTTTTCTAAAATTACTTTGTTTAAGGCCTTCTAGCTGCCAGTCGCACTATATGGACTGGAAACAATCCCGCTGAGAAAGACAGATGTTACCTGCCTCGATGTATTACAGTTACGTTTTGTTTGATATTGTTTTGGTCTCTCCCATCACTCTTTTGTTTCGCCTTCCCTTCTCTCTCTTTCTCTCGAGCCATTCAGTTCTCTACTTGGTAAGTTGAGTGGGGGTTTCATCCAATGTATCAAATTGATCGACCATGCTCTACCCCGAGCAATGTGGAATGAGTGCTTCGCTGGCTCGTGTGAACCCTTCGTTAAGATAGTAAAATGGCTGGCCATTCCATTAGGTTGCTCCCTTTTGTGGCCTCCATTGCCAAGCACGGTGGGGGATAAGTTTAAAAGGAAGGGCAAGGGCAGAAGGAAAAGGGTGGTAAAAAAGATTGTAGAGGGTGCCTGGCTGTCTGACTAGTTAAAAGAAGAAACTAGAAACGTTAGAGACAGAGATGGAATTTTCCTCCACCTTGCGAATCTCTCCCCTTTCCAATCAGAGAATCCGACCAGACAACGTTTGGCCATGCACCTTCTGAGTGAAAGAAAATGGCGTTCGAGAAGTCAAATAATAGAGTGCAGTGTTGAACTTCTGCCAAAGAGTCTGTTGCAGTCCTCTGCAGGCTTTTGTATGCTTTTCAGGGCTCTCACAGGAAGGGATATAGATAGAACCCAACCGGAACGGCTGTGCGATAAATGTTTGTCCCCTTTATGTATGATCAAAGATGAGGTTCATGTCCTGACGGAATGTAAGGACATAGAAAGGGAACGAAACAGGCTGAAAGAACTGTACGAAATTGCGAAGCAGAAAGCGCCCATTAACATAAAAATACAGATCGCACAACGAGTTGCAGGTACAACCGGGAGGGGCACTTAAGATAATGAGAAGAAAATGAAGGATATGGTGTTGCTGTTGTGCACAATCCTGCCTAGAAGCGGTTCCAAAGCTATAACTGACTGTCTCAAGAAGGTCTATTCTATCGATAAGGCAAGTTAAGGCGAATCGATCCGATTAGCATGCAGGCTTCCTCCCCCCCCCCCCC
>JAHBMJ010004957.1:46580-57890 GCA_018398765.1 Chromera velia | reverse complement strand
CCCCCCCCCCCCCATGAATGTGTGCTCTGAGTTATCTTCAAAGCCTTGCTAGTGGCTTCTAGGATTTAACCCTCAATCATCATCATCATCATCAGATGTGTTTATATTTTTATTATATTTATAGACTTCTATTAGACTTCTAATGCATAGCCTTTCCCTCTGATTCCCTCTACGTTTGTATTATATAGCATTACAATTAAATATTATGAGCTTTTGGTTTATGCCCTAAAGAAGCATTATGTTACATCGTGCAGCTCTGTAAATGACAGAAAATATGATAGAAGCTAGTGTATAGGATTAATGCCTGGAGGATTGGCTGCCTGCATACGCCTGTGCTAATGCTGAGCCATGCTGAGCATTTGGCGTGCGGCGTCTAGAAAAAGCACATACAGTGTCATGCGTTACCTCCTTCACACTACGAGCCATTTGAAAGAGAAACCTTCAAGTTCATCTGCGAATATGACTTTTTCTTTCAAGAATTAATCCGCATCTACGGCCTAGACTTTCAAGACACTGTCCGCGTCTGCGGCGTAGAGTTTTAAGTAGTTTTAAGATATAGTCTGTGCAGAAACCATCCGCGAGAGCGACATAAAATTCAAGTGGCTTGTAGCATCAGGGAGGTCACACGTGTCAGATCTTCCTGGCTTAGCAGTGAATGATGATTGAAGTTTTTGTTATTGGCAGTGAATCAGTGAATTAGATTACTACACATTGTGTACTAGGAATTAAGTCCAGACGGTTATATTAATAAAGGTTTCGGAAGTGCATGAGCCCTAGCATTTCGCCATAGCATGCCGGGGCCCATGCAGTCTGCATGATATATGTACCGCAAGGCCCATACAGGGCCCCGGTAACCCCTGCAGCATCATGAAATTCAACGCGCAGCCCTAGCAATTGCATGTTCAACTTGTTGCTTCAAAATGCTTCAAAGAAAAACACTGCTTTGCATAGATATGATGTCAATACTGAATCTCAAGGAAATGCACCAATCGAAGGATTAAAGCCACAGGCCAGAAACTGTCCGTGTGAAACTCTTCCCAATTTTTGGATTCAGAACTGGAAACAGCGAAGGCCTATATTTTTACCTGTTGTCTTCTTTGGTTTTACTAGGCTTCCGAAGGCCAGCAGGGTGTGCAGGCTCCCAGATGCTTAAGAGTTCGCTTTGTTTGCTTTGCTTTCTCTTGACAGCTTGTCTGAGCTCTGTTGTATGCGTTTGCTCAGGTAGGAGGGTTGTTGTCATCAAGCTTATGAGCAAGACTTGTTTGACCACTAAATTCATGGGTCTGTTCTAGATTGTATGATGCTTCAAATGCTGGGCGTGGCCCGACAAGCTCAGAGCCACGCTCTACCTTGCGGGCTAGTAAAGGTCTGTGAGGGTGGTTTGCCTTCGCATGTGGATGCTGTTGATATTTAACCATCGTTATCCTTTTGTAAACGGCCCCTTTTTGCAAGTCAACCTGTTTGTCCAGACTGTCTTGTGCAAAACTGCAGCAAAAGATCTCTTCACAAATTTTGGACTCCATGCAGTTGATGAGGTCTGTCGCGAAGGCTTCCTGGGACTAGACTGCCCCCTTCACCGTCAAAAAGGCATTCTGTGGCCCTTTCACCAAGTCAGCCAGCCAGCCAAGCTGTTCTATCCATGCAAACCTAATTTTGGTTCCTCTTTTAGAGAAAAACGGGCACTGACACCTCTCCACACACAATGTGTGCCTGTTTGATAAATCTCTGAAATAACCTTCAATTGGTCATAGCCATGTATTCATTCTCCCCTAGAAAAGAATTGTTCCTGGATAAGAGTGGAACCCCTGCTTGTTCAACTTGAAGTCTATGTAAAAGATAGGACCCTCCTTTTGCAAGGTTGTGGACTCGGTCCTCCGACTTTCAGTGCTCTCCTGTGAATGCGATAGACGGGCATGTAATTGTTCTCTTCTGCCCAGACAGAGATTTGTGTTTGCATCCATGCCTGCATCTATGCAGGCATGGAGGCATCTTCGGCGTTTAAACTCCAGAGACCATAGGAGACCCGTGGGGTGACTGACTCTTCCTCTGAGACTGTCTCCATATCCAGTGAGGTGAGTGGGTGAGCAATGGAGGAATGAGAGGAAGGCCAGAGCCAAGATATGTTGAGAGTGATGGCCTTGCGAAGCTGAACTCTTGTACTCCTCTGGGAGGTTCTACCAAACACAATTCAAGAAAGGAAGAGAAACGAAGTTCCAGGAAGATCTTCAGAGAGAAATGAAGAAAAGGTGTTACAAACAACAAATTCTTCTTCATTTTTTGCCTGACTGGTGTCGTTGCACGCTTTCTATTTTCTCTCTGGGAGAAGGTTCAGAAAAATTAAGGAGCTGTTGCCAGCTCCGGCCTACAGCGCCTACCCAGGATCCTTCCATCTCCACAGGCACTGCAAGATGAGTGCGTGGATCGGCAGTCGAGGTCGGGATCGCGGGAGGTTCTGAGAAACGAGGAATGCAGGGAAAAAAATGTTCAGATTGATGGACTTCTATTTGTATAGTAACGTGAATATTTGAGAGTTGGCATGAAAAACAGACGATAGATTAGCTAGACCGGCAGTGGTCGTCTTCTCACCTGATTGATTTTGCGTCCTTCTGTCTTCTTATTCTTTTCTACAGATACAACAATTTCTTCTTCTAGTTTGTTCTGTTAGGTCTCGCTGGGGGTTTTACCATCGTCCATGCCACGAACCCCCCCGCACAGTGCCGCCCCGGAGAGCCAGCATGGAAGCAGGTCGGTTGCTGCTCTTTCTCCTGCAAGACACCTTCCAAGCTCACTCAGGGTTTTATACTCAAATTTGCTTTTTCCCCCCGTATCTTTACCTGCAGAGCCCTTTTCCTCCTTACGCAATCGATGGACAGAATTGCGTGATGATCTTCAAAGAAAGAGGCATTTCGTTTTCCGTTTGGGTCTTGAAGGGCCTCTGCAAAGGGGCAAAAGCCAATAAAATGTTTCCCGTTATCGTCCTTCCGGACTGGATGTGCAACCCCACCGCTGTTAGTGCTGTCCTAACGGGCACTCTGAGGCGGGAGGTTAGGGGGAGCCTGAGCTTCCGTGTGTCAAGCTCCTTTCGATTGTTCGCCTTGTATGTTTTTGAAGTGCTAAGAGAAATGGTCGACTGAAGAATGTGCGCCATCTAGTCTAATATGGACACCTATGTCAGCCTTTTTGTCAACCCTTTTCGCACTGCTGATTGCAGCTTATACTGCAGCGTACCCGGATCTCTTGATTCTAGCCTAATGACCCAGAACGATTAGAGGAGCAGGGAATCATGAATGATAAATCGTGTTATTTTCACCCATGGCCGGTATGACTTTGCTGGCTTCAAGATTAGATGGATTTTTTCGCTTGCTCAGGACCCACCTGGTTTGGAGTATTCGAATGGGAGGACGGCAGAAGGTACGATGGGTACTTGGTGGAAGGGAAGCCATATGAGGAAGGTCAGTGGTCACTTTTGAGTGCTCTAAGCCCTCTCAGTGTTTGTGCTGCCTTCCATCTGTACGCCCAAAGGTCCCCGAAGGTCCTCCCCTACATATGATTCCGTTTTATTCTGACATGCTTCAATAGCCTAACACTGATATACTTTAATCGTCTGACAAGAAGAGAAGAGGTACTACGTGTTCCTTTGTCTAACTGATTGTATAGGGAGAACAACAAGTCGGGACCGTTCAGATTTTAAGTTTTGGGGACACGCGGATTGATGGTTTACATGTATGTTATCGTGCGTTCTGCTAGGCATTCTGTGTGCATGGCTGTTACAGGGTACCTGACCGACAGATAGGGAAGGCAGACACTGTAGAGATGGGATAGAGGGAGGCAATTAGGGAGACTGTCGTTGGGCTGAGGAGAAGAGAGTGCAGACCCACCCTGTGCGTCCCCTTTCGGGGGGNGGGGGGGGGGGGGTAAGGTTTCTGAAGTACCGCGCATACAGTCTGTCGAACCTCTCGCCTGCCGCTCTGGTTCCAGCCCTCCAGCGCCTTCAGAGTTCTGGAGAGCTCGTGAGGGCGGCAAGCTGGTCGATTCACAGAGACGGTGTTGCTGAAGAGGTTTTGGTCTTGCAGTACAAAGAGAATCGGACTGAGCAGAAGGTGCAAGCATACCTCGGCATCAGCGCTGTGCTAGTAAGTGGATGTGGCACTACGTTGGAAGTTCGGTTTGTCTGTGAGGGAATGATAAGAAACTACTTCAAAGAGATGCAAGCGAAAGGGTTCATTTCTCTTGTTAACAGTCTCTCAGCCCCCTAAAGTCCTACGATTTCCATGGAGGGCTCGCCAGGCCCTACAGCTGCTTGCTAGAGGTGCCAATACTGTTATTTCACGTTGCAGCAACCTGTCAAACTCTGTGAGAAGTAGGAGCAAGCAGAAAAAGACTCTGTAACCTAATACAGAAAGTTCTGTTGGTTCTCTGCATGGGAATTCAGGCTGAGCGGTCTGGGGCCACTGCAGCGAGCTCCTGCGGTGCTGCCATGCCCGTCTTGCAGCTCTTTAGTCCCCTTTTTGATTGTCTCTCCGCAGAAGAGTTCGAAAAAGGACTTAAAAAAGACTGAGAATCGCTTCAAGAACTCTTTGAGCAGCAGAAGCATCGTTTGTGAGCGCACAGTGACAAGAGAAATGAGATTAGAAAAAAATTTTAAGGCCTCTCTAGTGCAGAGAATAAGGAAGAGCAAGAAGCGATTGAGGCGCTCACCGCAAACGTGCAGCAGCTTCGGAACGAGTTTGCAACTGAAGAGAAGAAGATCCTCAAGGAATAGGCCCATCTGCTCTCTCTTGCTTACAATCAATTCCCTGAACTGCTTTCTGATGGGAGCCAGTTTCTTCGGGTCGTCCGCCCAGAACTGTAAGAGGGCACCTTGGTAGAAGATGAGCATGTGGAGCAGTTTTATGGAAACTGCCGTACAGCGTCGCAAAATCCGTTTAAAAGGTTTTGTAGTGTCGTCGATCGAGCAGGCGTGAGGCTGTAAGCTGCTGCGTGGAGAAATTTTTTTAGGAAATTCTCACGCCTTGCAGACTTTCCTCCGACAGACGGAAAGACAGGTGGTTATCAGGCACCCACATCTGGTTCCGCAGCTTGGCGCTTGGTAAGAGGGGGCGTTTAAGTTTATCAAGAAACCGGCGTATCCTCTCGGCACCCTGGAGGACTGGATACACCATCATCCGGCCCCCGAGGCAAGAGATATTGGTGCTGGTCTGCACCTGGTAGAGGACCTTCTGAGTGGCCTTTCTGTCCTCCATCAGAATGGGCTGGTGCACAGTCGTTTGACTAGGAAAAGCGTTTTTGTGGACAACAGAGGTCGGGGGGCCAGAACTGCAAGAGGGCACGTTGGCAGAAGGTTGAGTAGGTTAGAATAATGCAAAACTCCGACAACAAGAGGGTTTTTCAGATAGGAAAGAGAGGCTACAGGGTGTTGTTGGATACATATACAGACGCCGAAAAGCTGATCAGGAAAGCAGTGGGTGAAAGGGCTACAAACAATTTACACAGGAAGTAGAAGGAAGCCTTTGTACATTCCATGCTGACCTTGACGCGAAGAGAGTTGGTTTTATACCACTAGTGAAGCTAGACACAGGGAGCAAGTCAAGAGCCAAAACAGTGCCACTCAGAAAAGACCAGCCGCAGTTCTACCCTAGGTTCTACCGTGACTTTGTGGGATCGGCTGTGCCCCACCGCAACAAGCCAGGACCCATCATCTATTTAGTGCCAAAGAAAGGGACAAGTGACCATGCATCTGCTTTGTCTGTCACAGTGAGCTTGTTGGAGCCCTTCTCTAGGCTCAGCATCAATACACAGAACCTGATGTGCAGGGCCGTCAGCTTTCAGAAGCTCCTTTTACTAAATAAATTTTTAGGTGAATTTATAAACGAATTTCAATGAATTTACTTAAAAATTTACATCAATTTAAAAATATTTAAAACGTGAATTAAATAGGTGAAATTTGATTGATTGATTGATTGATTGATTGATTAATTGATTTAGAATGAAAAATAAATTAAGGATGATTAAGAAACACTTATAAGTCATCAATATTTATGTTGTAAGTGAAGGTAAATTTTGTTAAAATGAGTCATAGGATAGGATAGGATGTATGTTTGGGTGCCTTCCGCAGTCCACTGCCTAGCCATAACGTATGACTCAGGCTATGAGAATGAATGTTTTAAATAATTTTTGTTTTTATGTCTTTCAGAGCTGGTCACTAGGCTGGTCAATAATCTAGGGCGGAACATATTAATCAATCAATCAATCAATCAATCAATAATGACTATCAATTACTAGGTCAATGTTAATTAATATTATATTAGTATGTGACGGTTATCATAGGTCTGATCTTCACTTTAATACCTGGTTGTACGTGCTAGATCAATGCTAAGATCATGTTTAAAAGTAGATCGATAAAGCTGTAGCCCAGGCTGCTGCATTCACCTTATTACTGCTAGCCTCGCTTCATACTCTCTAGCATACTAGTCTAGCATAGTACTCTCTCCTGACTCCTGAGATGCTCTCGTCTCCCTAATATGTTTTTCCCCAGCTTATGCATAGGTTGCGTGTTGCTCCCTTCAATTCTAGCCTTCAACTTCAAACAGTTCCCTGTGGATTGCACAGAGAACACTTGAATCTGTTGACAGTGCACCCAAGAACGCCATGTCGAGAGTGCTCGGCCAAAGCCTGGAGGTCTGCCTTCAGGAGTTTCGCAAAGAGCAACGAGAGACTCACGTCATAATGAGCCGGTCTCTTGGGCGCCTCTCCTTCTGGCCCTGGTGCAGAGTCCTGGTTTGAGAGGAACGAGAACAGACGCCCACCCGCTGCCTGCATGTACGCATCCCACTCACCTCTTTCCATTGCAGAACTCGCTCCTCTTGTTTCCCCTTCACCAAGAAAAAACCACCGTGAGTCGTCTTTGCACTTGTCGTTGTCAGCAACCAAGAGCACGTGCTTCCTCGAGAAGAATTGCGATCGAACTCTCTCCCACCCAGCATGATCGGTAAGTTTGAGATACCAGACCACAATTTTCATCGTGGAGTGGTTACACAGATGGGTTCTGTCAATCGTGTCGTGAAGTCCTGCAAACCACACCGAAAGGTGATCCACCTCCTCGCGATCCGAACCAGAACCTCGGACGAGCGCAATCTTCCACACCAAACCTCTTAGCTCGGCAGGCAGGTCCTCACCATCGAACCGGTCGAGCACTTCGACTCTGCACCCGTTAGCCTCAGCGTTGGCTCGGAATGTCTCGATAAACGCTTCTTTCCCTTCAATCCAAGTGCACGGCTCGGCATCGCTCTTTAGAACGGGCTTCTTCAACTGCTTTCGGAGGGGAGGTTGTCCATCACTCTGCTGGCCTTCCTCCCTGTCCTCCTTTTCTTCGGCAGCGGCCTTGACTCTCTTTGACCTTCGGGGCTGCATGGCTGTGCCTCGGTCAGCCCGCTGATGATGAGCGACTCACGAAAAATCCCAGCCCTGTATACGGAGTGAATTACCAGCAGTAGATGGCCGCATATATATGTTGTGTCAACGTTCGAGCAGGTGGATACGCATGCACAGTGCAATAGAGAGAGTTTGGCAATACAAGGAGGACGATACTGCAGCCAACACCGAGGCTTTATGGGAACTGAAAATGCCCGCAGATTAGTATGCATGACGTGCAGCGATCTCAAATGGTCGAACTAACTCGTCAGAAGATGTCAGAAGGTCAACAACCATCCACGCTTGAACAGGTCAGTCAAACTGAACGCGATCGGATGACAAAAGCTTTTTTCGATGTTCCTTGCATGCATTTGCGTGATTTTGCGCGCGCAATGTATGCGCAATGTGCATACGCGCAACAGCATGCAACACTGCAACAGCTCTCTCTCTCTCTCTCGTTACCTCCCCGAGTCTCGTAAGAAAGGGAATTCTGTGCAATAATGTAGCCGATCTTGGGTGCTTTAAATGACTCAAATCCTTCTGACAAACCCGGGCACGCAGCTCGAATGCGGTCTGAGACTCTGCGACAAAATTTTCTAGCATGCAGCGTTTTTGCCGTCTCCCATATATATAGCTGAATTTCTACTCTTCATATATAGTTTTCTTATCCAATTCTGTTCTTCGGAGATGGAGAAGCTCCTGAAGTCTGTGAGCAGAATAGAAAAGGGCAAGACAGGGTTTGACACCCTGAGACTGCTATGAGCGCTGAGGTAAGAGAACATGATTTCTGCACGTCCTGATTTTTGTTCTGGATGGCGCCTCTTTATTTCTAGCTGTCGTGAATCCAAAGAGAGTGGCATGCATGCATCCTTCTACTTCTTCCCTTTACTTCCCATCGTCATGTCTATTTTACTTCTTGACACTGAAGGGTCGCGTCTGGTACGCTGAAGCTCACATTTGCGTTTTGTCGGATTTTTTTCCTGTTTTGTCCAAAACTTCT
Source organism: Chromera velia (assembly GCA_018398765.1). Taxonomy (NCBI): domain Eukaryota; family Chromeraceae; genus Chromera; species Chromera velia. The sequence continues at coordinate 49,480 of JAHBMJ010004957.1, read as the reverse complement.
CTCTTTTTGGTCTAATGAGACGTGCATTTATTTGGAAAGGAATGTTTACCTTTGTGGTGCTGCAACCCGGGTCGGCCGTCTGTCAACACTGCTTCGACTCTCTCAGTCTGTCATATCCGCCCTTCCTTCCATCCTTTCTCCCTGCCTGCCTCTTCCTGCCCTCCCGCCTCTTTTCAGGACATCTCTGCCATCATCTCCCAAAGGAAGGGTACGTGGTCGGATTGACCCCCCTTCAGTGCATGAGAGAGCACGGTCAGAGAGACAGGGAGGGACGTGAAGGATGTCTGTCAGAAATTCAAGAGGGAAGCTGCAAAAGAACCAAAAAGAAAAAGAGACGTCATATAGTCTGTGTGCGAGCCAGCGTGCCTGCCTGTCTTCGAACTCATCTGTCAGTCTGTGCTGCACCTCTGTCCGATCTATTGGTCATCCTGTCTGAACAAAAGGAAAAAAAGGGGCTAAACGATGAGGAACAAAAGAGCAAAAAGGAAAAGAAGCAACAAAACAGTCTGTCTGTCTGTCTGTCTGTTTGTCTGTTTGTTTGAAAGAAAGGAAGCGATTCGGAAAAAGTGAAGTGAAGACAAGATGATATTGTCTGTCTGTCTGTCTGTATGTATGTATGTATGTATGTATGTCTGCCTGTCTGTCTGTCTGTCTGTTTGTCTGTCTGTCTGTCTGTCTGTCTGTCTGTTCGTCTGTCTGTCTGTCTGTCTGTCTGCCACGTGCAGTTTTTCTTTCTTTTTTTCATTGTTGTTTTTTCTTGTCTTCTTCCTTCTCTCTCTCTCTCTCTCTCTCTCTCTCTCTCTCTCTCTTGTCTTGAGTGGAAGCACTGCCAGCAGGACAGTAGCGTGTGACGAACAAGTGATCACGTGAAGTTCTGCTGGGAGGTTGAGAGGCAAGGAGCGCTTAACTCTCACCTTTTGGGCCCCCAGCCCACTTTGTCCGAGTGGTCGTGATGTTCCCTTGTTTTTGTTGCTTTTTTTCTTTTTGTCTGTTGTGTTAATGAGGAAGAGGAGGGGAAAAAACCATATAGTCTCTCTCTCTCTCTCTCTCTCTCTCTCTCTCTCTCTCTCGCTCGCTCTTTCTTCCTTCCTTTCTTCCTTCCTTTCTTCCTTCCTTCCTTCTTTCCTTCCTTCCTTTCTTTCTTTCTTTCTCTCTCTCTCTCTCTCTCTCTCTCTCTCTGTGTCTCTCTCTCTTTTTCTCAGAAGGAGGACACAGAAGGAGAGCAGCCTGCAGAGGTGGAGACAGGGCGGCAAGTTGAACAAAAGGAAGAGTGCCAGAAAGAGGAGGGCAGAGGGTGCCGTTGCAGGAGAGACTTTGCCCCTTTTGTAAAGGAAGGATGGAAATAGAGCTGTTTGAGGACGAAATTCACATGCTGACTGAGTGTCCGACTCATGACAGGATGAGAATGCACATGTACAGAGCATTGGAAGCGGACGGGAACGAGAAAAGAGAAAAGAGGGTAAGAGAAGTTTGCAGAGAGAAAAGGAAAGGACAAAGAGGCAGACTACACATTGAAGGTCTGTTCCGATTCTTGATGAATGAAGAGCACAGTGTAGTGGATGAGTTAAGGTTTCTGGAGAGGGTGGCGTTCCGATGGCGTTCCAAAGAAGAGTGTTCAAGGAAAGCTAAGGAAAGCCTAGGAAGGTACACACTTGGAAGCTCATTGGATGAGACCGTGTTGGCACAGAGACACAGAGTAATCACACCGGGAAAGGGAGGAACGGAAAGAAGAAAAGAAGAATACAAGACCATCTTGGAAGCGATGGAAGCAAGAAAACAGCTAAGAGTGGGAGAAAGGGCAATCGCTAGGGGAAAAATGGAAAGAGGGCGTGCACAAAGCCAAAACGCCCTGTCGTCCTGTGTTATTGGATCAATTTTGGGAGCAGTCCCTTCTGAGCAGCCTGAGCCCGTAAATCATAGAATACAAAACGTAGATTGAGAGATTGGTGTCGGTTCGCGGCCTTGGATCGAAACCAGGCGGGCTACGAGGTGTCGTCTGATTCTCAAAGATGAGGTATATACCCTGCTGCCGTTTGCGGGGAGCGACCTCTATAAAACAAAACGGGGACGCTGCTTTAGGACACCATGTACTAAATCACTTATCACTAGCTTATGTTGAAAACAAGCTTAATAAAATTTTTTTTAATCAAGTTCATGCAGCGTAGTTTCGGTGCCAGTGCTGTTTGACGCTTGCAAATATATGAAACATTGATTATAACACCCGAGGCTACGCCTCTTTAAAATTTGAATGTTTGATTCTGGGTTTGATTATTAATCCCATAATGACTAGTTTTATAATTAGTAAACTAATTAATTTAATTTAGAATATTATGTGAATATGTGTTAAAGTCATCGGAACAGAAAACTTACGTACAGTTTAGCCTATAAAGTCTAGTTAGCTGAGAATCACTAGGAGAATGACAAGTAGTTTCCTAGGTAGACTCACTTAGTATGAATTGCACGTCGAACAATCGGCATTGGGGCGGGAGGCCAATCCTCCGGACAAAATGGCGACAGATAGACATAGCGGGAAGGCCCTAGGGCGGAATTAATCAATCAATCAAAAAAAAATCCGAATCCTAATTATAATTAACCTCAGGCTCTAGCTCAGGCTATGTTATCCGAGTCATGCATGTTTCAGTTATATTTTGGCATACAATTTTCATTGTATCAGAACCTCCAAGTTTATAATCATCACACCACTAGTTACATTACAAGTTACATCATCTAAAAAATAACTACTTCAAAACTTGATTCCATAGTGGCATAGTTTGTACCAGCATCATCAAGTCTTCACTTGATCTATTCTCGTCATAAAATTCAAGTCGTGAAATTTACATTATTACATACATCAGCCCTGCTTCTCTCTCCCTCCCTCCTAGCCTCCCTAAACTTCCCCC